>VONZ01001726.1:0-105476 GCA_012976165.1 Labeo catla
ATTTTTTCTTATATTTTTTTAGAATAGTCTTTGATGACATTTTATGGTGTTTTATTTGACTATTTTTAATATGTACTGACTATTCTTATATGTATTATTTTGTGTGATTATTATATAGGCCAAATGTATTTTTTTAAATAAAATTTTATGTCCACTTTTATTGACAGAAAAGTCAAATTATATGCACTTAATTGTTTCTATATGTGCATTCAAAGTGAAAAATAATGTCATGTGTCAGCATTCATGCAGTGAACATTGATGTGTTAAATGGTCTCGTTCCAATGGTGACAAAGTGTGCAGTTTCGTACTAATATGAGCTCACTTGCATTTGCTCGCCAAGATTAGATGACTAAGAATAATTTTGTGTTCTTTGTCACAGGAAAGGCTCACACTCAAAACTGGGTGAAACAGTGGCCAGGTGAAGTGTACAGGACACCCAGAGAAAACATCACCATGCACTGCCAGACTCACGGCGACATTCAAAAAGTCAAGTGTTTAGTAAACTGGTACATCAAGAACAGACATGGCAAATATGTCAGCATCGACAAACTCCCTCAGTTTAGCGGGAGGCATTCTCAAGACAAAAAAGAAAGCCACTGGCCCCAAAGCTTTACCCTGACATCCCTAGAGCTCAATGACACTGGCAGATTCTATTGTAATTACTTATGCAGAATTAATGGCATGCATGAGCAGTACTATGGGAACGGGACTCAACTTTTTGTACATTTTAGGACTGAGAATGTGACTCAAGGCAGCCCACTCTGTACCTCCAATAAAACAGGTAAGGATAATGTTGCAATCACTTCATTCTGGCAGAACTGTGCAACTTGGTACAAATGATAATTTTTAACATTTCTATGTCTTTCTAGCTGGTTCTTATTTTTCTTTGTCCTTTTTTTTTCAGATGAAGTGGAGGGTGAATCCAGAGTATATTTGTTTTTTCTATTTCTTGTTCTTATTGTTTTATTATCAAAACTTGTTGTATTTATATTTATGACATCAGTTGCACTTTTTTCTCGTCATTAAATCTGACTCTCCTGTTTACTCTATGCAAGGCCAGTTAATTTATATAACACATTTCATAAAACATAATGGTGATACTTGTTGCATGTAAATACTTTCTATTCATCAAAGAATCCTGCAAAAAAGCATCACGGTTTCCACACAAAATTAAGCAGCATAAGTTTTAAATATTGATAAGTATATTAGAATGATTTCCAAAAGATAATGTGACACTAAAAAGACACTAGTGTCTGTTGAAAATTCAGCTTTGCATTACAGGAATAAATTACATTGTAAAATATATCAAATAGAAAACAGTTATTTTACATTCTAATAATATTTCACAATATTTTTATTTTTTATTTTTTAAGATTTTCTTTTTTTTTAAGATTTTTGCCTTTATGTGATAGGACAGATCAGATAGGACAGGAAGCGAAGTGGGAGTGAGAGAGAGGGGGGCGGGATTGGGAAAGGTCCTCGAGTTGGGTTTCGAACACAGGACACCCGAAACACAAAGGCGCGCGCTTCCCACAGGTCTATCAGCGACGACACAATATTACTATTTTTACTGTATTTTTTTATATATGATTTTTTTAAAAAATGCAGCTTTGGCAAACATTAGAGAAAAAAAAAATCTTACAGACCCCAAACTTTTGAACCATAGTGTATAAAAGGACATTAACTGAATTCAAAAATCTAGTGCATTTAGAGGGGTAAAGTACAGCACAATGCTTGAGTGGAAAAATGCACAAGAAAATGAAGAACATAATACATCTTCAAATACTCAAATACCATACTCAAAATACCCCTCAAGTTTTCAGTTTGATAACAGTGGAAGATCTGAATCACTGTGTGCACATTACTGCTCCCACACCGCGCTGGGACCGGGTCTTTAGACGACCAGCAGTCGCTACATTCGTTTCACAAGAAATGTTTTTTTCCAACATAGAATGCATTTGTGTACCACCTTGTATGAGGTTTGATATTAATACTGAAACCTGTGGTCCTACATCATATGACATAATTGCTAAAACCAGTCAGTTGTGGTTTAGTCACCAAAAGATTTGTTAAACTGCATTTAGAAGCTATTAGCATTTTTGGAAAAAACATTTGCTGAGATACGCTAGGTGTTAACAGGGAGGTATATGGGAACATTAATATCCGTAGAAATGGGTGTAGAGAGATTCGTTTTTTTTATTTTTTTATGTGTAATTATTTCAGCTGTTGTAGGATGATGAATACTACATAGTAAATTACATGATATTATATTATATTATATTATAGGGTAGAACGGGGCTAAAGGCACACCGGGGTAAAAGGCTCCTTTGATATTATTTTCCTCTAAACCACTAGATGGCAGAAAAACATGGTGTAGCACTTTCCAAAACATCCGCTTTTCAACATACACATGCAAAATTGTCTGATCCTTTACGCGATTACGAGCAGCACCACAAAGTCGATTCTGTGCTTACTTGATCTAATATTTGATGTTTTTGAAAATGTTGTAGATTTAAGTAGCAAACGAGAATCGCTAAAATTATTCAATGTATCTTAAGACAAGGGTCTCCTTAATGATTTTCAGTTTTGTTTAAGATAATTAAAACAGCAGTTTCAAAAGTGCCCCTGTTGTTAGGGCTAAAGGCACAATAATTAACATGATAATTAATAGAAGGCTGACTTTTGCATTTGTTGACATGACATTGTTAGATTCAGATGGTAAATATCATATATCATGTTGGTCTTAGAAATAATCACCATCATACTGAAAACATTCTATTAATCATATCATATAATAAAATATAATTTGTTGTTACTACTGTAAATCTATATTAATTATTATGGGATCTCCTTTAATGCTTTCAGAAGCTTTACATTTTAAAATGATTTTGTTTCTGTATTTTAAAATATGTTTTATATGAACATAGTTTAATGACAATACATTTATTGAACAATAAATAATTATTTTATTATCAAAATAAGCAGAAAATAGTATTTTTACCATGTGTGTAGGGTAAGATGCTCCCTTGCCATATCATACATTTATGAGATTTTTAAACAATATAAACAACTTGTATGATTTATTTTCACACTAAATCTGTTGCTCCATAAATGCTCAATACAAACGTATGTATTTTTCTGCAATCATACACTCTGGGCACAGTGAAAAGCACATTTTTTTCTTAGGGGGTGCCTTTAGCCCTGTTGAACCCTATTATTTAACTCATTTATTAACCTCATCCAACACAGTGTGGGTACAAAATGAAGTTTGTAGAAAGTTGCGATAAAAGTGTATTTAATTTAATGGATGTTTAAGGGAATAGTTCACCCAAAAATGAAAATTATTTTAAGATATACTCACCCTCTGGCCATACAAGGCATAAATGAGCTTGTTTCTTCATCACAACAGATTTGGAGAAACTAACCATTACATCTTACTCTCCAATGGATCATTTGAAGTGAATGGGTGCGGTCAGAATGAGTGTCCAAACAGCTGATAAAAACATCACAGTAATCCACAAGAATCCAGTGGCCTCGTTTGAATCAAGAGAGAAATATTCACAGACCAAGGACTGTTTACAAGTCACTCACTTATAAACAAACATGTCGGTGGATTTTGACGTGAGAGGACAACAGGGAGGAAGCGTCATTATGAACTCTTTTGACCAAAAGTGACAATGTATAGTTAAAACAGCTTAATGATGAATTTGTTTATCACAAACACGCAGTTTAAAACATTTCTAAAGAGAGAAAGGGCAAAAGCGACTTACCACAAGGGGGAGACAGTGATCTTTATGTCCACAGCGGTCTTGCGGTTTCAGCTCCAAAGGCTTGAGATAAGCCTTGAGAGAGAGAGAGAGAGAGAGAGAGAGAGAGAGAGAGAGTTCAAGTCATATGACAGAGAGGAGGGGTGTGTTCACTATCAAAACACTTTCTCGAACGTTTAAAATGAGCTTTGTAAAACACCGCCGAAGACTTTTTACCTGCTAATTTTCTCGCCTCGTGATCTCACGACAACTTAAATGCCTGAGAGGAAGAGTCTTTAAAGGATTTAACACCATGATCGTATCTTGTGATAAATCACATGTGGAAGGGAAAGGTAAAAACCATCTGGACAGTAATGGACTCGTTGGGAAGTTTAACAGAATGAAGTGCACCGTGTCTCCGGGGAAAAACGGCATCTGTCGGTCTGTCGCACCTGTGATATTACCCGAGTCTGCCTGCGCCCGCATCTCGCTGCCAGGTGTGATGGACGCAGAAGGGCGAGTGGACGAATCCAGGCTCAGGATGCATATATTTAAAAACGGTGATATTTACAGTCCCATAACATAACCAGGATAAGCTATTAGAAATGAATCAGTATAAACTGTAGGTCTAATATAATGTGTAAATATAAAATATTTAAAGGACAAAAAGCACTTTTTAAGTAAAAAAAAAAGTATAATTTATTGACTGGAATATGAATGGAAGTAATGATGGGGATGACATAGGCTTACCCTACCTGTCAAAAGTTTTTGAACAGTAAGATATTCAATGTTTTTATTTTTATTTTATTTATTATTTTTTTTTAAGTAATTCTCTTTGCTCACCATGCCTGCATTTATTTGATATAAAATACAGCAAAAACAGTAATATTGTGAAATGTTTTTACTATTTAAAATAACTGCTTTCTATTTGAATATATTTTCAAATGTAATTTATTTCTGTGATCAAAGCTACATTTTCAGCATCATTACTCCAGTCTTCGGTGTCATCTGATCCTTCAGAAATCATTCTAATATGCTAATTTGCTGTTTAAGAAACATTTTATTATTATTATTATTTGTTATTATTATTATTATCATTAGTATTATTATAATCAATATTTAAAACAGCTGAGTATAGTAAGCTTTTGTAACATTATACTGTATACCAAGCTTGGAGTAAGCAGGAATATAGAATATAGGAATATAGAAATTAATACTTTTATTTAGCAAGGATGCTTTAAATCGATCGAAATTGATAATAAAGACATTTATACTGTTACAAAAGATTTTTATTTCGGATAAACTCTGTTCTTCTGAACTTTTTGTTCATCAAATAAAGCTGAGAAAAAAAAAATCTACTATTATGATAATAATAAATGTGCTTTGAGCAGCAAATCAGAACATTAGAATGATTCTGAGGATCATGTGACTAAAGTAATGATGCTAAAAATTCAGCTTTGAAATCACAGGAATAAATTATATTTTAAAATGTATTCAAATAGAAAACAGTAATTTTAAATAGTAAAACTATTTTAGAATTTTACTGTTTTTGCTCTACTTTGAATCAAATAAATGCAGACGTGAGCAGAAGAGACTTCTTTAAAAATCTCAGTGTTCAAAAACTTTTGACTGGTAGTGTAATTTCCTACAATAATTTCAACACAAGATGTTACAGCTCATCCAGTAGTAGGCTAAGTTGTCACAACAGCATCTTTAAGACACAAAGTTACAGATACACACTGCAAAACAAAACCCACAATGTCTACTTTTGAATATATAGACTGGTTTTATATAATGATGTTGGCACAAAAATTGGCTTGTCAAAATGAATTGAATGATGTTTCCCGATCAAAATTTAAAAACAATTCTGTTACTGATTCAAATGATGAAACTTCATTAACATTTTTTTTTTTTTTTTTTTGTTGGCGGCATATTTTAATAAATGGCTTAAAATGCATGCTTTAAATATGTAAAAATGCAGAAGAGCTTGTGCGGGTGTTAGGTTTAGGATTGTATAATATAATACAATAATTAGGTCAAAATAAAAACATGGAAATCAATGGAAATCCCTACTGTTCTAAACAAACAAATGTGTTTGTGTATTTGCTGGTGCTGTTATCTCTAGCGATCAATTTCAATAATGTTTACTGTATTCAAGAGGAAGTAATTAACATAAAATAGCTGGATGACTGTCTGGAATCTGGCTTTCTCAAAGGTCCTCTTCTTGTCAAGTGCTGGTCAAGTGATATGTTTTCCAAACAAACAGATGATGAATGGCCTCTTAGTAATAGTGAAATCTATAGAATCTGTGCCTTGTAGAACTACAATCGTAAGATTCATGCTAACAGGATTAGTCACACTTCAGATGTGACAACAGACAGCATGGTTGCTAGTTGAATACAGTGCTCTTTTGGAGTCTAACAACATGCAGGGAATCCACTCAGTGGGTCTCTAAAGTAACTTAGCATTCATGAGATCGACTCACATTTGAAGCTTAATATTCAAGAACACGACCTAATATTACAACACAAGTATGTGGCACAAGAGTGTGGTGCAAACATGACCACATCAGTAAAGTTTAAAAACATACCACATGATTTTTAGCACAGACCGTCAACAACAGTCCTTCAGTGCATCTTCTGCTGTGCATGTGAAGGCTTCTCATCCTCAAAACACATTCCTCCTAATCGATGACATGAAACTTTGTGCAAAGCAAAACAAATTACATAATCAGCTTTGTAGGAAGGGGATAAAGCTGATATAGAAGGGGATTACAGGTTGTTTTTGTTCTGTGTGGACCCTCAAAGTCTCTCTGCCCCGACTGTGCCAGCTCATTGTGAAATGCTGAGTTGCTAATGCTAATATGATGCGGACGCTGAGGTTTGACTTGTTCTCTCTGGTGTGACACATTCCTTTAAAGTGATGCAATTAAATGTTGGTATCTTAACAGTGATGACGCTCGGTTTGTTTAGTCAATACATTTGTTTAAACTGTTTATTTGTTTAATACTAATGTATTGGCTTTCCAATCAATTGTATTCAAGAACATTGACAATATCAACTGATATTCCTTAGTAAACAAGTTATCAATTACTTAACAAGTTTAAAAGGTTGTGCAACTGGGGGCATCACAGTGTTATTGTAGTAACATTAAGATACTATTTAGTTTTTAGAAGTATATTTTTTGTTTTTACATGTTCAATTCATTTTAATTAAGATTTAAGTATGGATTTGTCCATTATAGTGTGTATTTTTTATGTGTGTATGTCAATTATGTATCATTTTATTTCTTATTTTTTTTAGTTATTTTAGTATGTTGTTAAACTTATTAAAAAGAGAAATGTTGGCCTGCCAACTAGCTGGAATAGAAAGGTTTAAAATTTAATTGTATTTAATTTCAGTTTATTTTATTAGAGGTTAACATTTATTTTATTTCAAGTGACCAAATGTTATTGTTTTAGCATTTTTAGCTCTTTTTTTAATGCATTATTTATTTATTTATTTATTTATTTTTCATTTTCTCTGAATTACAGCTCTCCAAAATAGTTTACTTGTCAATTAAAGGAACTGACACTGAACATTTTGACATTTACAGTATTATTAGAAACAGAAGTCATCATAGTTGAGCAAACTGTGATGGTGAACGAAAACTACAACAAAAATAATAGTGTTTGCATTAGCACCAATAGCAAACAAAATATACTTTTCCACAAAAGTGTTCTTCTGACTTTCCAAATGATTACATTAGAGTCAGAAGTGAGAAAGACAAAGTCACGTTCGTCACCCCTTAGCCATTGCATAGAAAACACTCACACAGCAGCATTAAGCAATTTTCTGTTAGTTAAGTTTGAAAAAAAAAATACAATATGAAAAAACTTAGATTTATGATGCTAATAACGGAAAACGCGTCATCACAGCCTGTGAAATGGGTCCATTGTGAAATAGCACATACCCCAAGCCATGTGTTCTTAGTGTATCATCCTCAGATGTGTGATTTCTGTCCTGTTTTTGTGATTCAGGTGGCGTGGACCCTAAAGAACGTGGTCTGGTATGGCGCTTTCTGTTTGGCATGTACCCCTGCAGCTCTACAGCTCTGGAGCGCCCCCTACTGCTGGAGCAGATGGCGGTGCGCTATCAAGTCATGAAGAGGAAATGGCAACAGCTGCTTCCTGGAGCCGTTTGTCTGCGCCTTAATGGCACTGATGGTAAATTATATGTCTGAGCAGAACAAACACTTATAATATGCGACAGTTAGCTCTTATCAGCTCTTACTTCCTGCAATAAAATATTCAGCCATGATATGGAAACCCTCTGGTGTATAAAACAACTCACAAGTTGCGGTGATGTTGAATCACCACTAATAATATTCTATTCTCTCTATTTCTGTTTTTTTGTTTGTTTGTTTTTTTTTGTACCTTAGCTGAACTGTCGAGAGCAGTGAAGTTTTTCGACCAAAGACAGGACAGAGAGCAGCATAAACAGCATTATGAGTCAGAAGAGGACAGAGAAATGATGTCCTTTTTGCAACTCCAGGCTCAGGTAAAATACCTGCTTAAAAGAATAATTCAGCCAAAAATGAAAATTGTCCTTATTCACTCCGCTTCATGTCGTTCCAAACCTATGGAAGCCCATTACCACCACTAAATACAAAATAAAAAATATATTGCAACTTTTTATCTGACAATTGACTTTTTTTCTCAAGAGTTGTGTGAACTTGCAATTGTGAGTTATAAAGTCAGAATTGTAAGATGTAAACTCGCAATTCTGAGAAATGAAGCCAAAATTCCAAGATATAAATTCACAATTGCAAGTTATAAAGTCAGAATTGCTTAATATAAACTTGCAGTTGAGTTATAGTCAGAAGTGCGAGATATAAACTTTCAATTCTGACTTTTTTTTTTTAAATTGTGTGATATAAACTCACAACTGCAAGAAATGAAGTCAGAATTGTGAGATAAAAACTTGCAATTCTGACATTTTTCTTGCAAATGCGAGTTTGTATCTCGTAATTCTCTTTTTTCTTACAATTCTGACTTTTTTCTCAGCACTGAGATACAAACTCGCAATTGCGAGTTAGAAAGCCCAGTTTTGAGGGGAAAAAATAACTGATATGTTCTCAGAGTTGCAAGTTTATATCTCACAATTCTGACTTAACTCCCAAATGCATGTTAAAAATTCAGAATTATATTTGCAATTCTAACTTTATAACATGCAATTGGGGAAAAAAAAGTGACAATTATGAGATATATTCTCACAATTCTGAGAAAAAAAAAAATCACGTAATTTTGACTTAATCACTTGCAGTTGTGAGCTTTAAAATTAGCATTTCTTTCTGGCTGCTTTGTATAGGTTGCTATGTAAGTGCTGGTACTTTTTATTCTTTATGTTTTTGTCTTAGGACAACTTTGATGAACTTTTTTGATCCACTCAAATGTTGACTACTGTGTGTGTGTGTGTGTATATATATATATATATGTATATATGAAGAGTTCAGATTCAAAACCAGCTAAAAGCCATCTTGGTCAAAAATGAGATAATGATAGTGACACATATTATACGTCCATCAAATACTTTTTCTTCAAACTCGCTAAAACAGCAGCCTCAGCCCAATCAGAAGTACCGGTACTTACATAGAAACCTATACATCTGAGCCTGATAAAAAGGCATTTTTTAAAGAAAGGCGTCAGAAGGATTTAGCTGGTTTTGCATTGAACTCTTCATATATATATATATATAGTCAACATTTGAACTATAATATTTTTATAATGTTTTTTTTATTTATTTATTTTAATGATTTATTTGTGTGATGCAAAGCTCAGTTTTCATTAGTTGTGTTACACCAGTCTTAAGTGTCACATGATCCTTCAGAAATCATTCTAATGTGCTGATTTATTATTTATTAAACAGTTGTGCTGCCAAATATTTTTCTGAAACCCTTTTTTAGAATTCCTTGATGAATAACAAGTTAAAAAGAGCAGCCTTTATTCAAAATATAAATATTTTTTAACAATGTAAACCTATGCTATCGTTTTTTTATTAATTAAACACATCCTTGGTGAAGAAAAGAAAAGAAAGAATATAAATTTAATGAACAGTAGTGTTATATTGTTAGAAAACCTTTCTATTTTAAATAAATGCTGTTCTTCTTAACCATTTTTTGATCAAAGAATCCTGAAAAAAAGTATCCAGCACTGATAATAAATCAGCATATTAGAATGATTTTTGAAGAATCATGTGACACTGAAGAGTATAGTAATAATTCTGAATTTACCAAACAGTTTTGTTTTCCATTTACATAGTAAATGGATCCCCCACTTACATAGTATGCACAAAAATTCTGTAGAAGTCAATGAAAACTGAAACTGCCTGGCAGAATATCTTTATATTTTAATATATATAACTTAGAAATTAATTATAACTTGCATTATTGGGTGGACCTTCACTTTAATTTCCTCCTAAACAATATATCACATGTGAAACTGTACAGTTAGTACAGTCAGGTGGTTAGAGGAGCTAAAAAAATAAAAGAGCTTGGTGACATCAGCAGAAAAATAAAGGCATTTTAAAATTTGAAGTTATTGTATTTCATGCTGACTTTATTGTGCAGGTGCTATTTGAACGGGTAAACTTTGACTTGGAAGAGCTTCAGGAGGCTATACGCATCATTGACAAAGATGTTCCCCGAACCGATCGATATCTTCCATACTACCGGTGAGAACTTTTTTTATTAGTGTATTTTAATATGTTAAACAAAGAACATATCAGTCATGGAATATTGGAAAAGCAATTATGGTTACAATCCTTTTACAGCTTCTAAAAAGAATTTTTAAAGTTAAATATTGACAAATCCTTATAGTATGAGGCAAGAGGGTGAAGAAAATATAGTTATTAATGATAAACTTATTGTTTACATATTGTATTGACTTTTTATTGTGCTCATTATCGAAGACAGACATTCTCCCTTCAGTTCTCATTTACTCCTGTTTTATTTATTATGTCTACTCATTTCCTTACAGGAAAGGCTTCCTTGTTCCTTGTTGTTATTTCTGTGTTTAATTATTTACCTCTATGTCTACATAAAACATTTCTATCTTCATGTCCAGTCCATGATCTTGTACAGTGTTAATGTGTGTGGTGTGTTTGCAAGGGTTCGTCAGTATTCTTTATTTCTGCTGAAGAAAGCAGAAGTCAATCATTTCTTTCTCAAGTTTGTTTAAACAAACCACAAGGAGTTGCCTCATTTTTTGCATCACTAATGTGGGTTTCCAGCGAAAAGTAAACATGTCATTGCCACACCAATCTATCAAACAACCTTGGAGCTCAACGTAAATAACACTCACGAGTCTGTCTCATCATTTTACTGTGGTTAATCAGTAACTAGTTTTGAGTAGAGTCAACTCGGCTCACTTCGAAAAGCATGCTTCAGTATCCAAGTACATACAGAATTCACAATAAGAGCAGAAATGCTGGTTATAATTGCATATCTAATTGCAAATATAGGCATGCAATGATTACACATAAAAACATTTAAAAAGTGTAAATGATATTTTAGAAAGAATATGGGAATGTAATGCTTTTCATCAACACCAAACACAAACTTTATACATACCAGTCATCTTTTTTTCTGATAACAATATCCCTCATTTTAAATATTTTTGCAGATATAAAATGATAAATGACTGATTTAATTTAATGTGAGCGTTTTAACAGAGTAAACACAACTTTGATACAATCACACATTGCATGTCTGTATTATTGTACCACAGTTGTTTTTACCTTTTAAAATGTTCCAATTAAATTTAATGAAATTAGTACTTTGAAGAATAAAGAACTGCTTGGAGAAAGAGTTTCTAATCACTTGTGTTTCATCACAGGAATGAAGGTTTGGGTAACCTGCTTGTGTTGAGAGATATCCTAATCACATATGCTGCTTTTCACCCAGGTACGTGATTGTAAATACACTTTTGGGTCAGTCAGATACTTTTTAAAAGAAATCAATACTTATAATTTAGCAAAGGGACATTAAATTGTTTAAAATTGACAGTAAAGAAATGTAAATTTAAAAAATGTCTTTATAACAAGAAGAGTTTATAACAAACATATTAAACAGCACAACTGCTGTCAACAATGATGATAATAATAAGAAATGTTTCTAGAGCAGCAAATCACCATATTATAATGATTTCTGAAGGATCATGTGACACTGAAGACTGGAGTAATGATGCTAAAAGTTCTGCTTTGATCACAGGAATGAATTCCAATTTACCATATATTGTAAAATAGAAAAGTTATTTTAAATTGTTCGAAATATTCGTGATTTTACTGTATTTTTAAGCAAATAAATGAAGCATTGGTAAGCATAGTAGATTTTATGAAGCCTTACCAACCCCAAACTTTGTAACTGCGGTGTTTGTGATCTTATTTTTGTTTGCTGATGTAGGGCGACATCTAGTGGTTAAACTGTGAAGCACTGTGTTTGCATATTCATTGTCTAACTTCATCATCCGTTTGCTTCTCTGGTCTCTGCAGAAGTAAGTTACGCTCAGGGTATGAATGATCTGTGCAGTCGCTTTTTGGAGGTGCTGGACTCAGAAGTGGACACTTACTGGAGCTTCTCCTGCTACATGGAGAAGTTTTCCAAAGACTTCCAGGCTGATGGACTGTATCGCAAAATGGGTGGGTTGTCTTTGTGTTACTAAACTGTTATGAACACTAATAATTATACAATTTCTCACTGAATCTATTGTTTTCTTTCTGAATGTGTTTATCAGAGTTGGAAGCTGCTTTACTGAAAGAGCTGGATCCTCAACTACACTCTCATCTGGTCACAGAAAACATGGAAAAAATCACTTTTTGTCATAGGTGTGTTTCGATTTCTTTTTTCTTTTCTCTTCTCTTTTTGTCACTACATAAAACTTTTTCTTTGTCTTCTATTCAGGTGGCTTCTGTTAGGCTTCCAGCGGGAGTTTGAGCACAGCGATGCTCTACGTCTGTTTGAGATTCTCAGCTGTGATCACCTGGAGCTCATCTCAGAGCAGGTGGATCGGGCTCGATATCAGGAGAGACTGGCACGCAGATGCAGCCTGGGTAAGAGATCCTTCAGCTAGCTTTTTAAGAAACCTTAAAGGAGAAGTTCAAAAAAATTACAGATAATTTACTCACCCCATTTGTCATCCAAGATGTTTGTGTCTTTCTTTCTAAAGTCGTAAAAAAATTATGTTTCTTGAGGAAAACATTCCAGAATTTCTCTCCATATAGTGGACTTCAATGGTGCCCCTAAATTTGAACTTCCAAAATGCAGCTTTAAATGGCTCCAAACGATCCCTTCCGAGGAAGAAGGGTCTAGCGAAACGATCAGTCATTTTCAAAACAAATTGAAAATTTATATACTTTTTAACCTCAAATGCTCATCTTGTCTTGTCTTTGCAATGCACATAGTTTGTGTAATCCGAGTCAATACAGTTAGGGTAGGTTGAAAAACTCCCGTCTCGTTTTCTTCTTCAACATCAAAATCGTCCTACATTGCTGTTTTACCTTTTTTTGTAAAGGGCGTTTGATCTTCTTTGCATGTTCACTTTGTAAACACTGGGTTGGTACTTCTGCAGCGATGTAGGATGATTTTGAAGTTGGGGAAGAAAACAAGATGGAAGTTTTTCGACATACCCTAACTATATTGACCGTATTGACCCGGGAAAAAAAACAGAGTTCACGCAGATCTAGACAAGATGAGCGTTTGAGGTTAAAAAATATATAAACTGTCAGTTTGTTTTAAAAATTACCATTTTGCTAGATAAGACCCTTCTTCCTTAAACATCATTTTGAAAGTTCAAACTTGGGGGCAAGTTTGAACTATATGGACATAATTCCTGATTTTTTTTTTCCTCAAGAAACATTTTTTCTTATCACTTGGAGAAAAAAAAGACACAAACATCTTGGGTGACAATGGGGTGAGTAAATTATCTGTAAATTTTTGTTTTGGACGTGAACTTCTCCTTTAAAGGCATAGCTCACCCAAAAATGAAAATTCTCTTGTTAATTCCTTTCATGTTGTTCCAAACCCATAATACCTTTGATTACCAATTACCAAATTATGATATTTTTGATGAAATCCTAGAGCTTTCTGACCCTGCATAGACAGTAACGCAACTGACACGTTCAAGGCCCAGAAAGGCAGTAAGGACAAGCTACATATTCTCGTAGCGTCATAACATTACAGTTGAACCACTGATGTCACATGGACTATGTTAACAATGTTCTTACTACCTTTCCGGGCCTTGAATGTGTCAGTTGCATTGCTGTCTATGCAGGGTCAGAAAGCTCTCAGATTTCATCAAAAATATCTTAATTTGTGTTCTGAAGATGAATCATGGTCTTATGGGTTTGGCACGACATGAGGGTGAGTAATTAATGACAGAATTTTCATTTTTGGGTGAACTATCCCTTTAATCCTACATCTTAAACATTTATTTTTTAAATACTGTTTATCAAGCCTAAATGGTGAAAGATAAATATTAATTTATGACTGTGATCTCCAGAGGATGAACCTATGATGGAGGTCCAGACCATAAACCCAGACTTCACTTTTGAACTCTTCATGTGTGCTGCCATCTTGCTGGAGAACAGAGAAGCTTTGCTCAGCTGCAAAAATGAAGCTCAGCTCATACAGTTTACCAGCAGGTGTGTATGTTGTGTAAACTGGTTGATTGGTAGATTGGTATGATTCATTGTAATGTAGATTAAATTGATCTCTACAGGCGGGGTTATTATTGTTAATGAAAACTAAAATCATAACAAAAAATGTCATTACTAGAAATAAACGAACTGAAATAGAATATTAAAAATATTTAAGAGTGGCTTCTGGGAGCAAACAGTTCTTATATATATATATATATATATATACAATACAAAATTGTGTTTGCACTGTCTTTAAAATGAATGCAAGTTTTTATCTATTTTTTTTTTGTTGTTGTTTTGGTTTTTATCAAATGCAATGACTTAAATGTCACTTTTAAGTTTAATATGTTTATGAAGCTACTATATAATACACTTTTCATTCATGGAGCACAAGAATCTAATTATGTTGCCCCTGATTAGTCTGCAGGGCAAGCTGGATCTGAACAGCACCCTGAAAAAAACTGAGGAACATTTTTACAACTACTGCAAACGCTCAGCCTGGAACTATTTGAGTGGTCACTGTCGCATGCGCAAGAGCAAAGAGGACCACTTTTTATATCAACTCCGTAACCTTTTCTCCTGAGACCAAAAGGCCTGCATGGAATTTCCCAGAAAAACGGTTTTGTTGACAGAAACCCATGAAAAAATATGACATTATGTTCCAGTGGGACTTTCATTTTATTCTAAAGAATGATGCTGCTTTTAACCAGAGTTTTGTACAGGAACCAGATGGAATCCTTCAGTATGTATTCTTAATTTGTATAGCTTCTATTGTGTTGCCAGAATTTATGCAAGACACTAATCAAATCAAATAAGAATTTTATATAACTTTTAACTTGACCATGCTTGAAACCGTAAGTTTCAAGCATTTGGGAATTTATAGATATTTGATAGTACTGAAGACTTGATTAAAGAAATAGTTCACCCAAAGATGGAAATCTGCTGAAAATGTACTCATTCTAAGAGCATGCAAGATGTAGGTGAGATTGTTTCTTCATCAGAACTAGGGTTGCAAAGGGGTGGAACATTTCCGGTAAACTTCTGGAAACCTTCCAAAAAAAAAGAAGTTCCAAAAGAATGTTTCCACTATTTCCTGGAAATTTTCAAAAATCTTTGCAACAGAACAGATTTGGGGAAATTTAATATTACATTTGCTTACCAATGGATCCTCTGCAGTGAATGGGTGGCGTCAGAATGAAAGTCCAAATGGCAGATAAAAACATCACAAACGTAATCCACACGACTCCAGTCCATCAATTAACATCTTGTGAAGCAAAAAACTCCATGTTTGTAAGATAAAATTGACGATTAAGGCGTTTTAATTTTAAACCATTAGTGAGTAAGTGATGCTGAATTTCTCCAAATCTGTTTCCCACTAAGAAAGAAACGTCTTGGGACGGTCTGAGGATGAGTACATTTTCATCAAATTTCCATTTTTGGGTGAACTATTCCATTAAGCTTATTGACTGCAGAGATGTTCCTTTTAAGGTGAAGCACGTGACGTCAAAATTCGCTTCATTTTGTGCAGGATTTTGTAGTGCGCTACGGCTTTGAAAGCCAAAATCCTTATTGCTGATCTAAGCGAGATCTGAGTTGTGAGTATTATTCAGTCTCAGAAACATCTGGTGCTTGCGTATTGGTCGCATTAGAGCACAATATAATAATAGAAGCGCAGTCTCAGTTCTGAGAAGCTCTAGAAGACCCTCTGTGGTGTTGTCTTACCAATCGTAGAGTGCTCAAGTATGTTCTGATCAGAAATAGCACGTTGAACCAGGACACCTTTCACTTTGAGACCACACTGCATTGGTTTTATTATGTAAGAGGCACAATATATAAGAGTATGGAATATTGCACATTTGGTGATTATTTATTAAAAGCTGACACACTATTACACAGTTAGTGAGGGAGTGCTGTTAAAGTACGATATGACTGAGCAACACTTTTTGGGGTACGGGTACTTAATGATGTCCACTGATGTTTGGATTGTATTTTGAAATTTTGCACAGCTTGTTTATGTTTTAATTAATGTAGCAATAATGAATAGACACTGCAATGTTAAAGAGAATAAATGAATCAACTGTTTATTTTTAATGAGGTGAGTGTTCATGTCATTCATGAACTGTGTGTGTGAGAGAGAGTGAGTGAGTGATACTGAGAGTGAGTTTTATTTTAAGATTACTGTGTGACATTTGAGCTATCAGTTTCTAGTAGTCACTTCATAAAGAATAGACTAATGCATGCTGGCCTAGTCTACTGCTGTAGAGTCTACTGCTCTATTAAATGTTCATGTGAAATAAAGTGCTGTGATTTGAATATGACTTTTTTTACTTGTCCTGTTAAATCTAAGTTATGATACATGGCTCTTTTCCTGAATAGGGCACAAATCAAAAGTCATTATATTAGCTATTATGACAAGTGTATAATCTTATTCCATTTTTTTGTTTTGTTTTGTTTTGTACTGCATTCGCCAAGTTTAGGGTTTATCCTGTTACTCACGTTATTGTAAGAAAAGTTATTCTCAAATAAATATTTTTCTTTAATTAATGTGATTATAAAACATTTAATTAATTTTAGGAATATATAAATTAATTTAGGCTATATTTGCAACCCTGTTACTGAATATTTGTAGTACATTTTGATGTGTTTTTTAAACCGTTCACCAGAGTTATTTTAAGAAAAATTTAAAAATAAATATTTTTCTTTAATTAATGGCAAATATAAAATATTCTAAATTATTTTATTTAGATATATAAATTCATTTTGGCTAAATTTATGACCCTGTTGCTTAATAATAATAACTGTAATTAAGTTTTGTTTTGTTTTTTGTTTTTTAAATCACACACCAGTTATTATAGGAAATTCTCAAAGAAATATATATATTTTTCTATAATTAACAGAAAATACAACATTTTTATTAATTTAGTTATATAGATTAATTTAGGATTAATTTATCAATAATTGTTTTGTTTTGTTTTTAATTATACAAAAAAATTCTCTAAGAAATATGTTTCTTTTATTTTTGTAAAATATAAAATAATTTATTTATTTAGTTATATCAATTAATTTAGAATAAACATACGACACTGTTGCTCAATAATAACCACTGTTATAACGTTTTGTTTTATTTTTATTTTATTTATTTCTGTTGTTAAAATCATACACCAGTTATTGTGGAAAATTCTCAAAGAAATATATTTTTCTTTAGCTAATAGGAAATTTAAAATATGTATTTATTTAGATATATAGATTAATTTAGGATACCTGTGCAGCTCTGTTGCTCAATAATTTTTTTTTTTTTTATTCATTTATTTTTTGTTGTTTCAAAAATTGTTTAAAAAAAACTCAAATAAATATTTTTCTTTAATAGCAAATATAAAATTATTTGTTTATCTAGTTATATAAAATAATAGTTATATAAATTAAATTAGGCTAAATTTACAACCCTGTTGCTCAATATCTATAATACAGATTATTATTATTATTATTAGTTTATATTTTATTATTATTGGTACTATTTTTTTTTTTTAATCATACACCAGTTATTGTAGGAAATTGTCAAATAAACATTTTTTGCTTTCGTAGGAAATACAAAATATTTATTCATTTATTATATAGATTAATTTAGGCTATTTGTGACCCTGTTTTCTTTTGTTAAAATCATACACAAGTTATTTCAAGAAAATTTTTTTTTTTTTAATGAATTTTTTAAACTGTATTTACATCTTCCAAGGATGTACAAGAAAGAAAAAAACTGCAGACCTCATACAAATTCAACATTGATTACCAACATTTTCTAAAGACTCTCCATTTGGTCAATGTTTTTTACTATTTATGGAAACTGGCTAATTTAATACACAGTGTTAGATGAGAGCACTGTTTTGGATTACCTACGAAATATCCCTGAAGAAAAAATGTCTTATTCATAAGTCTTTCATTGCTTACCACTGTCTGGTGACCTTATCTCGTGAGAGCATGTGTTTATCTAGCATGCTACAGCACCACTGGGCATTTTAAGGCAAAAAGCACCACAAAAAGTTCTCGAAATACTTAAAACTGCAAAAGAAGATGAGGACACTCCACTTATTGAGTTTGTGTCATACTTAATATAGATGTGAATGAAAACAAGTGTCTTGTGTTACACTGCCCTGCTGTTAGCAGTTGGTTGTTACCTCACTGTGCCTGCTCTGAATAACAGACGTTAGCTGGCGAGGCTGGAGCACATGAGATCTGCAGCCTGGAACTTTCTCTGCGCTGTGAGGTCAGGTGACTTCATGCTGGAATCCCTCCGGCCGCCGTGGCTATATACACACAGGAGACCAGGGCTTCTGTCTCTGAGTCCGGCAGTGCAAAAGTGCAAAAGGCACCAGGACGAACTCTAGCAGGGCTTTGGCCGAGGACAGACCCCGTGCTGAGGGAAAGGACACACGTAATACTCCATTAGATCTCAAGTAACTTTTGCAGAAAGGTAAATGTTTTCTTTGAAGCTTGATTGCAATCAGCCTGCTTTGGTGTTCTGTTTTGTCTGCTCTTTCTATTTGAGATTTTTTTTTTTTTTTTTATTTGCTCTGATGTGCAAACTATTAAAATGAAGAGAATTTGTGTATTCTGGACCAAATCCCACAATAAACTTCCAATATGATAAGTGAGGCTCCAGCTGGAATTCCAAGTAGAAAAACATTTTATTTTAATGGGTTCAGTTTATTCTTAGAAACTCATCCAAATAGATAAGGAAGACATCCAAAATGTTCTAGGATAGCACCAGGAATCATTTGAAAATCTCTGTGCTAGAAGAAGAAACACATTTATGCATTGAGTTTAAAGTTTGGACACACCTACTTGCTCTTTATTAATGCACTTTTCATATATATATATACATTCTGAGTACTACAGACTAATTCTGGTCCCTCAAATCTCCAAACATGCAGACGCAGCAAATCATGTGGATCCTGTAGGCCACATGACCCATTCAGCACTAAATTCTTTGTCTCTTAAGTTCCCCAATGTGCTCTTCTCTGCATGCTTTTCTGTAAAAAACAACCTGCTTCTTTGTCAGGCCTGTTTTTTCTCGTCTGAGGCTTTTCCTAAAATCCTTCACCTGATTTGCTCTGCAAAGGAATGTTACCTTCTGTTCCCCTTCTATACTGACCTGTTTGGTTTTGCATTTCACAATGTTTGATAAAAAGATAAATAAGACAATGTTCTATTTTTATAATGAATTAGAAAATCTAATTATTAAGTAAAGCAGTGTGCAGTGACACAGAGCTTCACAGTTGCTGTTACACACAGCCATGGCATGTAGCCAAGCAGGCAATCTAGTGCTTTCTAAAGCAGCTGACAGCATGATGGCATGACCGCAGAACAAATGTGGATGTATCTGGAAACGTGCCACATTCAGTCTACTACACCTATTTTATTTAGAGACTAACCAGTTTGTTTGTTTTGTTTTGTTTTTACTGATACCCTAGTGATTTTATTTATTTATTCAGGATAAATATGCATTTTTTTTTAATATTTAACAAATTAAAATCATTAAATTAAAACATTAAAAAAAAAAAAAAATCATAGAATTTAATTATTGTTGTTACTTCATTAATGCAATGTACTGAGATCATTTACTGAGGTGTTTTTTTTCATACTGTACTTCTTTTAACCCGGGGTAACTGTTCCACTTGTAATTTAAAAGCGGGGTTAGCACGGCTTTAACCCCCTAGCTAAAAAAAAATGCGCGGCAACAGTATCAAAGTAGACATGGTTTACCGACCGCGCGTTGTATAAACAGTCGTTTTAGTGTTTGGGGGGAAATATGTCAATTGGTGATAGAAAACACGCAACCTGAAGTGAGGAAGAGACTGTTTTAATCTTACCTTTATAGCCCAATAAGTTCACTGATTCAGGAAACACTTCACAGTATTACGGGCGGCAATAGGATGAAGGGCAAAGAGCCGTTAGGTAAACAGGTCACGTGCTGTGTTTGTCCAATCAATGACGCTGACACCGCAAATATGCAAATAAGAACGTTTACCCGGGGTTTAGAAATGTACAGTGTGAAATGTCAAATTATGAATACACAAGAGATTAACTGTTAAATTATGAGCAGTGTGAAACTTAAAACAACCTTAAACTTAAAACAACTTTTACTATGGTAAAAGTGTAGTAACCATGTTTTTAACGTAACCACAGTTTTACTATCAATAGCATGGTTAAACTATAGTTAGTGTAGCAAAACATGGTTAATTTGTGGTTATCAGTTTTATGGTTTTACGTGATAAAACCATGGTTAATTTTTTATAAGGGGAGATAACCTAAGATTCCTTTAAAGGGTTTAGTAGCTCTTTTCTTTCTTGAGAATGAATGTTTTGTAAAAAGTTGCGTAATTTTCCTGCTAAAAAAAAAAAAACAGCTAACACCAGCATAAACTGGTTGGCTGGTTTTGGCTGGTCACGTTGGTTTTAGTTTTAGTTGGTAGCTGTTTTTTATTTATTTATTATTATTATTTTTTTTTTCTCAGCAGGGTTATGCAAACAATGCATTGAATAAGATAAAATACCACTGAATGTAGTTGTGTAATGCCATTGTTGGATGCTGTTTCTTTCCAGACTTAATATTGTAGGACTGTTTTTAAAAAAGAAAACATGCACACATTAAAGGTGTGATTTGTAAGCTCACTTATACAAGAAAGTAAACATTCTTTCTGTATCATTCTTAATAAAAGAGCTAAAGATACTTTATTCTGATACTTAACTAAAATCCACATTGGTCATCTGGTCCAGGCAAGATGTCAAAAGGTCCAGCGGTGGGTATTGATTTGGGCACCACCTACTCCTGCGTGGGAATCTTCCAGCATGGAAAGGTGGAGATCATCGCCAATGACCAAGGGAACAGAACAACCCCCAGCTATGTTGCTTTCACAGACACCGAAAGACTGATTGGAGATGCAGCCAAGAACCAAGTAGCCATGAACCCCAATAACACAGTGTTTGGTAAAGCAGCTCATAGCTTACAAGAACATGATGCATTTTAGTTGAGAAAGAGAATGATTGATACTTGCTTATGCTACTGTTCTCCATTAGATGGCAGTGCAAGTAATATAATTATAAAACTAAAAGTGAAGACATACTGTACACACTGTAAAGTCTTTGTTAGCAGCAAGTTTTTAAAGCAGTGTTCCTGTTTTGTTGCCATTTTGTCTTTTGCATCCATCTTACTGGTTTAACAGATGCCAAGCGCCTGATTGGTAGACGCTTTGATGACCCTGTGGTTCAGTCTGACATGAAGCACTGGCCATTTAAGGTAATCAATGATGGTAGTAAGCCCAAGGTGGAAGTGGAGTACAAAGGAGAGATAAAGACCTTCTACCCTGAAGAGGTGTCCTCTATGGTCCTTACTAAGATGAAGGAGATCTCTGAGGCTTACCTGGGCAAGGTGAATGAAACTACGCAAAAGCACTGTAAATTAGCACTTTTACATTTTCAGGCCCATTTGTTTCTTATATAATATGCATTCAAGCATACAGGAAATAGATGCCCAAGCTAAAGAGAGCATATCTTCCTTGAGATCACATCGTTATTAAATTTGTGAGAAAATGTGTGATGAGTGAGTTGAGAATGAATGATTTGTGACCTCTGGCTATGAGGATGTGATAGAAATTCTGAAAATGCAGAAAAATATTGTGTAATTCTGTTGATTAAGTAACGTCCTTTGTTACGAAACAATATATGTTTTAGATGGCCGTATTTGTTACTACAACATTTGAAGCAGCCCCTTGAAAAATGCTAACTGAGAGTGCATAATTTATAACGGATATAAAGCCGTTATCACATACTGTAGTAACGCATGCCAAAACCAAAACAGAGAAACAGTCATAGTGTGGTGAACACTAACATTTTTCAGCAGCACAAGTTCAAAGTTCTGCAAACATAGTTTCAAACATTTTATCTTTTTAGTGATGTTTGCACAAGTTCGTGGTTGGGGAAAAAAAATCACCACAGATTAATATCTGATTCTGCAGCACACGTTCCACGTTCAAAAATCTCCAATACAGTACAAGTTTGTTTTGTGCATGTTATGAGCTGAATTATACCTCCACGTTGATGAGATGATAACACTGGTTACAGGAAGTAGGCCTATGATTGCAATCGTTAGTGTCAGCAAGATTTTTTTTTTCTAAATGTGTTGCATCCAAACTTGCATCTTTTACAAGAAATGTTACTAAAAGCATCCACTGATTCTTCATTAGCAAAATTATTTTTGAACACAGAACAGTAATGCAAAAACGTCTTCATTATTAATCACAAAAAATCATTTTATACATGCTAAACACAATCATGCTAATGAGGATTTAATCTTCTTGTTATTTCAGGCAGTTTCAAATGCAGTCGTTACAGTCCCTGCTTACTTTAATGACTCTCAGCGTCAAGCCACCAAGGATGCTGGAACCATTGCTGGACTTAACGTCCTCCGCATTATCAACGAGCCGACAGCAGCTGCCATTGCATATGGATTGGACAAAAAGGTAAAGAGATACCCTGAACATGCTTAAAGGGTTAGTTTACCCTAAAATGAAAAGTAGCCCATGATTTACTCACCATTAAAGCATCCTTGGTGACTTTCTTCTTTTAGACAAATCCATTCAGAGTTATATAAAAAAAATACCCTGGCTTTTCAATGCTTTAAAATAACAGTGGGGTGGGTGTTTTTGTTCAACAGTCCAAAAGAAGTCTAATAAAGCGCATCCATCCATAATAAAAAGTGCCTCACACAGCTCCAGGGGGTGATAAAGGCCTCCTGTATTAAATCGATACGTCCTATGTTTTCCGGCAGGAACGGCTTTTGCGTATGACAGTTAGCACAAGCTAGAGAAAACGGTTTATAATGTTTTAAATATGGATATTTTTCTTACAAAAATGCATTGATTCACTACAGGAGCTTTTTATTCACCCCCGGAGCCATTTGAGACACTATTTATTATGTATGGATGTGCTTTATTGGACTTCTTTTTGACTCTTGAACAAAAACACCCTCCCACTGCTATTATAAAGCATGGAAGAGCCAGGACATTTTTTTAAAGATCTATTTTTGGCATTTTTTTGCCTTTATTGTGATAGGACAGATTAGGAAAGGTCCTCGAGTCGGGATTCAAACACGGGATACCTGTACTATATGTCGGTGCGCTGCCCACAAGGCTATCGCCGCCGACAAGCCAGGACATTTGTAATATAACTCTGATTGTATTTGGCGGAAATAAGAAAGTCATACACACCTACAATGCCTTGAGAGTGAGTTAATCATGGGATAATTTTAATTTTTGGGTGAACTAACACTTTAACTGGCTTGTAATGATGTTTGGAAATCCAGCACGGTAAGGTTTGAAGAGTTGCCTTATGATCACAATTCACTACAGGTTGGTGGTGAGCGCAATGTCCTCATCTTTGATTTGGGTGGTGGCACCTTTGATGTGTCCATTTTGACAATTGAGGACGGCATTTTTGAAGTCAAGTCCACTGCCGGTGACACCCATCTGGGTGGTGAAGACTTCGACAACAGAATGGTCAACCACTTCATTGCAGAGTTCAAGCGCAAGTTCAAGAAAGACATCACTGGCAATAAACGTGCAGTCCGTCGTCTCCGGACAGCATGTGAGCGCGCCAAGCGCACCCTTTCCTCCAGTACGCAGGCTAGCATTGAGATCGACTCTCTGTATGAAGGTGCCGACTTCTACACTTCCATCACCAGAGCACGTTTTGAGGAGCTCAATGCCGACCTTTTCCGTGGTACACTGGAGCCGGTGGAAAAGGCTCTGAGGGATGCCAAGATGGACAAGGCGCAGATCCATGACATTGTGCTGGTTGGTGGCTCCACTCGCATTCCCAAGATCCAAAAGCTTCTTCAGGACTTCTTTAATGGCAGGGATCTTAACAAAAGCATCAACCCTGATGAAGCAGTAGCTTATGGAGCAGGTAAGAGGTTGCATTTCCTCTCTAGATGGATTAGTAATTACTTCTGCTTTATGACATAATAATCTTTCCTCAAATTTCACCAGCTGTCCAGGCAGCCATCTTAGCAGGTGATAAATCGGAGAATGTCCAAGACCTTTTGCTGCTGGATGTCACTCCTCTCTCTCTGGGCATTGAGACAGCTGGTGGTGTCATGACTGTGTTAATTAAGAGGAACACCACCATTCCCACCAAGCAAACCCAGACTTTCACCACCTACTCGGACAATCAGCCCGGTGTACTGATCCAGGTAAATGAAATTTGTTGTTGTAGGCCCATACTTTCTTGGTCTTCTTCCCCTGCTTAAAGGCCAATCTCAGACCAGCATGAATTTCCATTTCGAGGCTGGTTTGATGGTGGACTAGCTGGTGGACCATCATAATCTTATTGTTCACCAGTAAAATATAATAATGAATGAATGAAACTGATTGACCAAGGGAGGCTTGTTGAAGGTTTTGTAAGGAAAGCTTATTAAGCCTGGTAGGAGCACCAACAAACAAGCATCCTAAACACAACATATGCTGGTGACCAGCACTGAGTATTTAGGAAAGTCATATAATGACTGAGATGCTGACATCAATTCATCCAGAATTCATTGAGGCATATGCAACTAACTAGAGACTGTTTTAAATGATTAGTTCACTTTGAGAGTAAGTAATTTACTCACCACTATGTCATCCAAGATGTTCATGTCTTTCTTTCTCCAATAGAATAGAAATTAAGGTGTTTGAGAAAAAAAAGAAAAAAACATTCCAGAATTTTTCTCAATATAGTGGACTTCAGTGGGGACCAACGGCTTGAAGGTCCAAACTGCAATTTCAATGCAGCTTCAAAGGGATCTACACGATCCCAGCTGAGGAATAAGGGTCTTATCTAGCAAAACGATCGGTCATTCAGATCAGTTACAGAATTAGTGCAGAGCATTTGTGGTTAAAAAGTATATAAATTTAAATTTTTTTTTAGAAAATGACAGATCGTTTCGCTAGATAAGACCAGATATTCCTCAGTTGCCCTTTGAAGCTGCATTGAAACTGCTATTTGGACCTTCAACACGCTGGTCCCCGCTGAAGTCCACTATATGGCAAAAAATCCTGGAATGCTTTCCTCAAAAACCTTCATTTCTTTTTGACTGAAAAAACAATCCTTTAATGATCCCATTTTTATTATCTTTAGGTATACGAGGGGGAGAGAGCCATGACAAAGGACAACAACCTTCTAGGCAAATTTGAGTTGATTGGCATTCCTCCCGCTCCTCGTGGTGTGCCACAAATTGAAGTTACCTTTGACATTGACGCCAATGGCATTCTCAATGTGTCCGCAGTGGACAAAAGCACTGGCAAAGAGAACAAGAT
This sequence comes from Labeo catla, assembly GCA_012976165.1. Classification (NCBI taxonomy): domain Eukaryota; kingdom Metazoa; phylum Chordata; class Actinopteri; order Cypriniformes; family Cyprinidae; genus Labeo; species Labeo catla. Next base: position 25,764 of record VONZ01001726.1, read on the forward strand.
CACTATCACCAATGACAAAGGTAAAATAACTTGCCCTGACCTTGACCTTGACTGATTTTGGTGTTTTTTTTCACGACAAGTCTCTAGATAATCTTTTCTTTCAGGTCGTTTGAGCAAAGAAGACATTGAACGTATGGTACAGGAAGCTGACCAATACCGAGCAGAAGATGAAGCCCAGAGGGAGAAGGTCACTGCCAAGAACTCTTTGGAGTCCCTGGCCTTTAACATGAAGAGCACTGTGGAGGATGACAAGCTGAAGGACAAGATCAGTGCAGAGGACAAAAAAACTATTATTGACAAATGCAATGAGGTCATAACCTGGTTGGACAGGAACCAGGTAGGTAACAACCAAAAAACTGAATAACTTGCATGCCAATTTACAGGTTACACTTGTTTATGGAATTAGGGCTTTGCCTTTCAGTTATGATTATGTCATTGAAGGAACTTTATTCGATATCCTTACCTTAAAGAACAAACCAGTTTATGTAACCCGCCCAAAGTGTTTTAACCAATAACAAAGAGGTAATTTAACCAGTGTTTTCCAACCCTGTTCCTGGAGGCACGCTATCAGTACACATTTGGCATCTGACACATCTATTTCTGGTCTTGGAGTATCTACTAATGAGTTGAATCAGATGTGTTTAATTAAGAAAAGTTCAGAAGTATGTACTGGTAATGTGCCTCCAGGAAAAGGATTGGAAAACACTGTATTGAGCGAAGAGCATCTTTTAAATCGCTTCTTATGTCTTGACACAGACCGCAGAAAAGGATGAGTACGAGCACCAACAGAAGGAGCTGGAAAAAGTGTGTAATCCCATCATCACCAAGCTGTATCAGGGCGCTGGTGGAATGCCGGGTGGAATGCCGGGTGGAATGCCTGGGGGATTTCCTGGAGGGGCAGGAAATACTTCCTCTTCTGGTCCTACCATTGAGGAAGTGGACTAAACTTGACTCCAAAACATCTGGGTTCACACATAGACAAAAACCAACGCAAAATTTGATTCATGTCAACTGCTGCATCTCAAACAGGCTTCTTATCAACTCACATTGGTCAGATGTGCCAGATGAGACCAACTTATAGCTTGTGACCAAAGCAATATGGCACTTACGAAATTACATTAGCATATTAACTTATCTTAACATCATGTTTCCAAATCTGTAATTCTATCAGTAAGCTGTTATTTAATGGTTACAAGGTTAGTCACGCTATAATCACAACAAAATACCAAGCTGAGGTGAGGCCATGTAACTTGTTTAGTTAGCTGTTATATTCATTATTCATCATTATTCCACAGGAAGGGCTTTTTACACATCTGCTTTACAATTCATTCATTAAGTTTCCTGTATGACACAATTAAAAATAAAGCATATCATTTCCTTAATATCATGTCTCTTGTTTTCTCGTCTCATCACGTGCTAGAAAAAATGTAAAGGTCTGTTTAAAGTTTTAAAAAGGAAAATTCAGAAAGGCATGCTTTGTATGAAACACTGTCGTTTCTGCATTTGAATGCATTCCTGGAGAAAGAAATGTAATTAGAAACAGAGTTTGTTTTCAGAAAGGTACAAGATATCCCTTTTGTTTTTGTTTGGCTGACTCGCCTATTACAGTCAGGCACGTGAAGAAAAGAATAATTACTTTTGTTGTTTTCCTTATATGACAAATACAAACATTCCTGAGCTCCTCCTAACTGCATGGAACACCTGTATGAATTGCAAAATTCAGCAGATGCTAGAGAGCATATAAAGCAGGAGAGAGTCCTATTGAAGACAACAGCAACACATTAGGTGCTTGTGTGCAACATGATCTGGATCATTAGCTTCTTGGCTTTGGTGGCTTCCACTCTAGGTGAGTTTTTATGGGTTTTATGAGGATTATATATATGTTATGGATGTATAAGTTATTGTGATAATTTTCTCTCTGATAATAGGATGCGGTGTGCGTCAATTTCAGCCGGCAGGTAATTTTGCCAAAAGATCTATAAGGGAGAATGTAGTTGGGGGAATTCCTGCAAGTATTATTCATGGAAACGAGGCACTCTCTTGGCCCTGGCAGGTCTCTATCCAGGTATTGTTGACAAAATCTTTGTTTATACTAGTGGATCTATTTCTCAGAATATCCTATTGGTGGTGGGCCTCATTCTTTGCATATAATGATGAACTCATTAAATTATTTATATTTGATCCAGACATCCAGAGGTCAGCAATTTTGTGGTGGTACATTGATCAGCAACAACTGGGTCCTAACTGCTGCCCACTGTTCAGTACAGTAAGAACGCCTATCTATTTATCTATCTATCTATGTATCCAGGTATTTTGACACATACTTTTCCCTGCTGCTGTCTTTCTAGGCCTGGATATCACTATGTTGTTCTTGGACAAAATAACCTTGCCTCTAATGATGAATTTGTTCAAGTCAAAAAAATTGCAAAGGTATCGTCTTTAATGTGATTATTACAATGTGCATTTAAAACAGAGATTTTAATCTTTAAATTACTTGAACATTCAAAAGGCTGCATTAATGCTTCCTATTTTTGTAGAAATTCTTTGAGGTTAAAAGTATAAATGTCTTTACTGTCACTTCTGGTCAGTTTAATGCGTCTTTGCTAAAAACTGTATTAATTTCTAACCTACACTTTCAGGTCATCACCCATCCTGACTTCAACAAACCGGTTGATTTCAACAATGATATTGCACTACTGAAATTGTCCAGTCCAGTAAAGATGACAGCCTATGTCTCTCCTATATGTCTGCCTAGCTCCTTCACCAGCATCCGCCCTGGGACTCTTTGTATCATCACTGGCTGGGGCGAAACAGAAAATGAAGGTAAGTCAATTTTTATCACTTTTCATTTCAGTGGTATAACTCTGGGATTTACTAGATGAACAGTAGTTGGTCCTTGCTCAACCATTCAGACGCTTATTGTCTCACGTTATTCTTTTGCTTTTAGCGAATCCTCGATTCCTGCATGAGGCCACTGTGCCGATAGTGAGTCAGGCTCAGTGTAAGCAGATTTGGGGTAGGACCTTGATCACAGATGCCATGATCTGTGCTGGAGCCTCTGGGGCCTCGTCTTGTCAGGTATAAAGACAGATGCATGAACATACATTACACACAAGCTTTTAATAAAAAAAAAAAAATCAAACTAAATGAATTAAAATATGTGAAATATCAGCTCACAGACCATGTAAAAGGGCCAAAACTCACAATGTTAATCACTGATTTCTGTGTCGACTGCAGGGTGATTCTGGTGGTCCTCTGATGTGTGAGAGTTCAGGTGTTTGGTACCAAGTTGGCATAGTTTCCTGGGGCCACAAATCCTGCAGCATTGACCGTCCAGTCGCCTACACCCGTGTCTCTTACTTTCGAAAATGGATCACTGACACCATTAGATTCAACTAAAGTACCAGCTAGAGTCTCATACCTCAGTTTTGATTCTTCTGTGTCTGAATATTTATTAATTAGTCTAGTGATTAAACTGTGTCTTAATTATCACTGTTACGCTACTGTTTTGAATACTGGAAATACCTCATGACATAATGTCATTAGATTTATTAAAAGCACTTTATAACTTTATAACTTTATATCAATGCATCTCTATTCATTGTAATTAACTATTGTTTATGCTAAACTTATGTATGTACTTATGGCTCAGTGAATATCAAATAAAGCATTTTGGGTCTTGATATGCCTTGACAGTTTGTGACACACGCACAAGCACACTAATTTGGGTTCAATGAAAGTGGCATCTAAACAAAAGGTGCTGACCAAAATTATATAGTGCATTAAATGAAGTTCTCAAATCCAGTTAAACTAGAAGAGCTTGCTTGTTAAGTCATGTCTGTTTCTGCACTTCAGTACATTGCCAATGCTTTTTTAAAAGCTTTTCGTTACATGTTTGTACTGATTGCGAAAAAAGACATAATACACTTGTTTGTCAGTGTTGTCCTTGTAAAGCAGGATCATGGTTCTAAAACAAAACCTGCGCAGACTATGAGCATTCCCAGGGTGTCAGCATTAACATGAGTAACACTAAGTAACCTATACGCATTTTCCTAGAATCCACAGGGGTAAACATCTTTTCACATGGTTCTATGGAGTTAAAAAAAAACACCAAAAAAGTGTTGCATATTTAAAAAAAAAAGTCTATTATAGATATAAGAATGGAGAAATGGTCTTTTAAGATAATTATTATTATATTTATATTATTATTATTATTGCATTTTCTTTCTTGTATCATCTGCTAGAAAGATTGTATGGGGTCGACAAGAACTTCAGGTTATATATTTACAGGTGAAAAAACGTCTCAATGCTACACTTGAATGCACTAAGAAAAAAATGTTTCAACAAAGGTGGGAAGCTGACCTTTTTTCTCAGTTGATTCATTTGTTCTTGTCAATATTTCAACATACTTTTTGTCACATGACTATACTGAGCAAGATATGAATGTTCCTGAGCTCTGAGATCCTACCAGCTGCATGGAAGCACCTTGATGAATTCCCAGTTTTATCAGATCCTGAGCAGAATATAAAGCATGGGAGAAACCCAGTGGGAACAACAGCAGAATTTTAAGTGCTTGTCTTCACCATGCTCTGGATCATCAGCTGTTTTGCTTTGGTGGTCTCCACTCTAGGTGAGTTTTTGCAGTTTGCAAAGTGTCGACCACAAGATAAGTACTCTAAAACCAATTATTTATAGCTGTACTAACTAATAAACTAATTGCATGTTGCAACTAATTGTATTTTTCTAACCAAAGGCTGTGGAGTGCCTTCCATCAAGCCAGTAATTAGTGGCTACGGCAAAATTGTTAATGGAGAGAATGCAGTGTCTGGTTCCTGGCCCTGGCAGGTCTCTCTCCAGGTAATTGTTACTAGGTTTAATTAAGGTATTTATAGGTCCTATTTGAGATGCATGGTAAATTTAATATTACCAATGATGTTTATTTTACCATATAATTTACATTTGTGAATTTATGAACCAGCAATCCAATGGCTTTCATTTCTGCGGAGGATCCCTGATCAGCCAGTACTGGGTGGTCACTGCTGCCCACTGCCGTGTTCAGTAAGATCTAATCTGTTTTACGTCATAAACATACCCTGCCTGATTCTTTTCCATGCTTCTGTTTACAACTTCTCCTGTTTTTTCTTCATACCTTAGGGCTGGATATCACTACGTTATTCTTGGAGAGCATGACCGCAGCTCCAGCGCTGAGTCTGTTCAAGTCATGAGAATCGCCAAGGTATCAGCTTTCAATGGGTCTTTTTTTGATTATTTTGTACTGTTCTTTGAGGTCTACTTATAATGTTATCAGGATTTTTATAACAAAAAACATAATAGGCTTTTTTCTGTCCTGTTTTGACCGTGTTTGAATAGGTTTGGCGGATTGTAGACTTGAAAGTAAATACCGACTGCTATGATTGGCTAATAGTTGTGTATGTTTGACAGCCTACATCTTTCATAAACAGACACTGCTGTAATTTAGGTCAAAAAGGCATACTCAGTACATCACAGACAAAGCAATAGTGATCACACTATAAAAACAGTTACTCACACTTGTGTGTTGCGTCATTACTGTCGGATCCAATATAGTCGGCACAGCATCGTCTTTTAGTTTCAATCTTTCTGAAAATCCTGCGTCAAATGAATCCGCTGTAAAATTAAGTGAACAAAGGACTAAGTATGTTAGACTAACGAGAAAGCTTTGAGTTCTGAAAAGGAGGTTTTTATAGTGCAGTGATCTCTTATATGTCAAAAGATCAAGGAAGTTTTGATTACTGAGTTCATGACCTCTTTAATGACATCAGCCCAGCATCCCTTTACTTTGAGTCACTGTTTACTGATAATATTGCTGTGGTTCTATGATATCTTTAGCATTACCTCAGGAGCCACAGGGTTTAGTCATCCTGCCACAGTTAAAAATGCTTGCTATTCAGAACACAGAATGGGATCTTAAAACTACTTGCGTCAAACTGGCTCCTTTAGCCATTGGGTCTTACTCTTTTTTTTCCCAACTTTTAATACCATAAGATTTTTTTGTTTCTGTATTAATATTAATGTTGCAAGTAACTGAGAGATATCACTGAAGTCTCTATGAAAAAAAAAGAGATTTCTTAGTCAAGAAATTTTCAATTTAAAGAATTGCACTACTAAAAAGTTTACAGTCAGTAAGATGTTTTTTTTAAGAAATGAATATTTTAATTCAGCAATTAATTAAATGTGACAGTAATGATATTTATGTTACAAAATATTTTTTCAAGTAAATTCTATTCTTTTGAATTCTCTGTTTATCATAGAATGGATGTATCACAAAAATATTAATCAGCACAGTTATTTTCAAATAAGAAGAAATGTTTCTTGAGCAGCAAGTCAGCATATAAGAATGATTTCTGAAAGATCATATGAGACTGAAGACTAGATAATGATGCTTGAAATTCAGATTTGTCATCATATTAATAAATTAAAATATTTTAATGTATGTTTTTATATATTGTAATAGATTTTAAAATATACACTACCAGTCAGAAGTTTTTGAATTACATTTTTGATGTTTTTTAAAGAAGTCTCTTCTGCTCACTAAGTCTGCATTTATTTGATCCAAAGTACAGCAAAAACATAAAAAGTTTATTTATTTTTAAAATGTATTATTATTATTATTATTATTATTATTATCAATATTTAAAACAGTTGAATACATTTTGTCAGGATTATTTGATGAATAGAAAGGTCCAATTTTATATTTAGATTCAAAAAATGTATAATTTATAATTAATACTTTTATTTAACAAGGATGCTTTAATTGATCAAAAGTGATGATAAAAACATTTACGTTACAAAAGATTTCTATTTCAGATAAATGCTGTTCTTCTGAACTTTCTATTTTTCAAAGAGTTTTTAACATAATAATGATAATAAATTAATAATAATAATATATGTTTTCAGAATATTAGAATGATTTTTGAAGGATCATGTAACTGGAGTAATGATGCTGAAAACTCAGCTATAAAATACATTTTAAAATGTATTCAAACAGAAAACAGCTATTTTAAATAGTAAAAATATTTCAAAATTTTACTGTTTTTGCTGTACTTTGAATCAAATTAATGCAGGCTTGGTAGGCAGAACAGACTTACTTAAAAACATTAAGAATCTTACTGCCTGGTACTACTTTCGCTTATTGTATTACAGTAGAACATAATTATTTTAAACTGGAATAATATTTCACAATAGTACTGATTTTAACAGCTTGCCTATCTTTCCTCACAACCTTCAAATATAATATTTAATACTTTATTGTATGAGACATCTCATACGTTTTTTTCCCTCCTGCTGTAGGCCATCACCCATCCTTACTACAACAGCAATACCTTCAACAATGACATCACCCTGCTGAAGCTGTCTTCTCCAGCCCAGCTGACGTCCCGTGTCTCTCCCGTGTGTCTGGCTGCCTCCACGACCAGCATTCCCTCTGGCACTATTTGTGTCACCACTGGATGGGGCAAAACTGGAACTACCTGTAAATATATCACTATCATTGCTCCAAACATTCAAATGACTTCTAAAATGACAAAGTGGCTTGATTTTCTTCTAATTGCTTTGTTTACACAGCAACTCCTCGTTTCCTGCAGCAGACAGCGTTGCCCCTTATAACTCCCGCTCAGTGCATGCAATACTGGGGCCAGGGCAGAATCACAGACGCCATGATCTGCGCTGGAGCCTCTGGTGTCTCCTCTTGCCAGGTACAGTATATGCAGACAGATGCCTAAATGTTTTTATGCATATATACAGTAGGGATGTAATGATACCGAACCGTCATGGTATGGGCATCTTGGTTCGGTGCATGACGAATACAGGCAATTCACCCTCAGTCCAGAAGGGGGCGCCCGCAGTAATGCAACTCTGTTTGATAACCGCCAGCAGAAGAACAGCGATCAGTTTTTTTCCCCTTATCTATCAGTTAACTAAATTAAATATATTTCAAGTATTTATTTATTGTATGTATGTAGGCCTACTGCAGATTTTATAGCCTATATATGACATTAATTTGATATAATATTTTGTATTTTCACATGCAGGTGGAAAAAATTGTACTACTGTCTGTTTAAAATAAATGAAAAGAAACCTAGCATAGTAGATTTGTTTTTTCTGTTGTATCAAAATCGTATCGAACCGCGACCCTTGAACCGAGTGTACTGTTACAACCCTAGTATACAGTGCTTTAGTTCTGATATGTCTATATGGGTTTGTCTGTCAACTACAGGGTGATTCTGGTGGTCCTCTGGTGTGTGAGAGCTCAGGTGTTTGGTATCAAGTGGGCATTGTGTCATGGGGCACATCCGACTGCAATGTTCGCACCCCAGCCGTCTACGCACGTGTCTCTTACCTCCGTCAATGGATTGACCAGACTGTTGCCTACAACTAGAGGTCCAACTGACTGAACATAATGCCAATAAAAATCGTTTAAAAAAAGAACATTCTAAAGTTGATGTCTAATGACTCAAGCAATTAAATTAAAACATTTTAAAGGTTAATGTCAAAAAATGTGTTTTGATAGTAACATGTATGGTGATGTAAGACCAAAAGAACCATGACCAAAACAAAATGTGTTTGTTACTAACAGACAACAATTTCAGGGTAATAAACAACTAAAACTGGCATTGATTAAATGACAGAAAATGTATGCGACTGGTAACAATATAAATTACACTTCATAAGTTTGGGGTCGGTAAGGTTTTAATGTTTTAAGAAGATCTCTTATGCTTATCAAGGCTGAATTAATTTGATCAAAAACAGCTAAAACAGCTTATATATATATATATATATATGTAAATTAAAATATAATTTATTCCTGTGATGCAAAGCTGAATTTTCAGCATCATTCCTCCAGTCTTCGAAGTCACATAATACTTCAGAAATCATTCTAATATACTGATTTGCTGCTCAGTGCAGTTGTGCAGCTTACTATTTTTGTAGACTTAAATCATTGCCATAATTATGGTTCCAGTCCTGTTTGTCCAAAAGTGATTATCACAAGTAGTTTTTAAACTTTAGGAGTCTCTGTCTGCCAATTTCATCACACTGAAAAAAGGAACAGACCTATATTTAAGTTGTTTTTCTCTAAATAGCTTCCCTTCTGATGAAGCTATTGCATTCAGTTTAGATACAGGAAGATGTGTCATGCCAGGTTTGATGTTTGCCATGACTACAGAAAGCACTACAGAGACATTTGGGTCAGTGGTAAATTCCAGAAGATCTGGCAGAGGTGAGGTGCTGTCGGGCAGATTCATGACGAAAACGTCAAAGCAAATTTTAAAATATACGTTATCTTTATTAACAAAGTGCATATTTGGACATAAAAAAGTATACATTCTCGCCTGAAAATATCTTAAAACTACTTTCCATGACACAAAAACAGTGATATTTATAAAATGACACTGCCATCCGCTATGACACTCACCGTAGGAAGTACCGCAAGTGGAGTGATATGATTACAAACTGTGAAACGGCTGTTGAAGTTTTAATATCACTCTAATATCACACTATTATCAGCCAATCAGATTTGAGGACCAGAAAGAAACTGTTGTATAAATAGAGAGAGAGAGAGAGAGAGAGAGAGAGAGAGAGATACCTAAAATAATACCCAGCCTGTTCATGTAGTTATTTAACCACAATATGCCCACAAAGTGGCAACATTTTTATATGTGGCCCTGGACCACAAAACCAGTCTTAAGTCGCTGGGGTATATTTGTAGCAATAGCCAAAAATACAATATATGGGTCAAAATTAATGATTTTTCTTTTATGCCAAAAATCATTAGGATATTAAGTAAAGATCATGTTCCATGAAGATATTTTGTAAAATTCCTACTGTAAATATATCAAAACATAATTTTTGATTGGTAATATGCATTGTTAAGAACTTCATTTGGACAACTTTAAAGGTGATTTTCTCAGTATTTTGATTTTTTTGCACCCTCCGATTTCAGATTTTCAAATAGTTGTATCTCTGCTAAATATTGTCCTGTTAAACCATACACCAATGGACAGCTTATTTATTCAGCTTTCAGATTATTTATAAATCTCAATTTTGAAAAATTGACACTTATGACTGGTTTTGTGTCCAGGGTCACATATATGTAAGTAGAAGAGATCTTGTTATTTGACCAAGTTGTTGTGAGGATTGACAATACAAACCAAGTTACTGAAAATGGGTCAGAGGAGAATGGCTTGTTTGAGCTGATAGAAAGGCAACAGTTATTCAATTAACTACTTGCTACTACCGAAGTATGACGAAGAGCATCTCTGAATGCATAAACACATCAAAGCTTAAAGCCAATGGGCTATAGCAGCAGAAGACCACAGCGGGTGCTTATCCTCACCTAAGAACAGGAATATATATATATATATATATATATATATATATATACCCAGAAAAATACCCAGTCTATTTATGCAGTTACTGAACCACAACATCCGCAAAACACCCATGGGTTTTTTTATACGAGTAGAGAAGACATTGTTATTAGCTCTTGATTTTTTGACCAAGTTGGTGTGAGGATTGACAATACAAACCAAGATACAGAAAATGGGTAAGAGTCTCATCTGTGCAATATTCCTGTATTACTTAATATGGTTGTTTATCATTGTTGTTGTTGATATTATTATTAATATTGCAAAAGAAATTACTGTTGTAGACACAATCAAAAACCTTTTTATTTGTAACCTTATAGTGTACAATTTTGGCAAGTGAATTAAAAATCATATAAATGGTTTTGGTAAAAAAAAAGGAAATAACCATGAATTAGGCATGTAAATGGTAGCTGTGGGGGAATGGATGCTTCAGGATAAGAAGTTTTTTAATAGAAAAAAAAACAATGCAGTGTACGAGATTTCTTGGTAATAGTGATTCAGACAGCTTAGATCTGTGTTGTAAACCATGTACCTAAATAGGAAACACTATTACAATTGAATGATTGAGAAACCTGAGGGAAATGCAGCTGTAATCAGAATTCTTTGAAAAAACTTGAGCAAGAGCTGGCAAAGTTAGCTTTCAAGGATGTCTATTTTTTATTTATTTTCCATAACTTATTTATGTAAACAGTTCAGGTTGGGGATCTTTTGTGAATTTAAACATTTTATGATTCTGAATATATGGTCACATAACAGGCTTCTCTTTATTTAAATTTCATATACATTATTCTCTCTCTCTCTCTCTCTCTCTCTCTCTCTCTCTCTTTAAAATAGCCTATTCTATTCAGTTTCAAAATAACAGTTAAGCTCCAAAGAGGTCGAAAATCACCAGAAGTTGGCTAAATATGACTCACTTGCTATATTGCTAGTGGACTTTATTTGGCTTCATTGAATTCCATTCAATTTGTGTATTTATCTGAGCAGGAACAGTTCCTATGAAATTGCATTTACTTACCTCGTTCTGGTGTTCTGAATCCAGATAATTCTAAATGTAGGAGTGAGAACCCATAAAAATAATTTGCATGTCCCCAGCCAACATGTATATGTGGGGCCCACATGGTTTCTGCTGGGTCTACATGGGTACCAAGTGGGCATGGTCCCAAAATAGGCATCTTATCTGGGGCCCACTTGGGTCAGCTAAGTAGGTCCCACACGGGCAAAAACAGATGGGCTCCCTATGTGGGACCTAGTTGGGTCACAAATGGGAAATGAGTGCTTGGGCTCGAAATGGGCAACACAAATGGGGCCCATATGAGTTTAACAAATGGGTTAGACATGGGAAAACACAATTAATCCCATATAGGCTACCTACACTGGCCCAAGGTAGTACCCACATAGGCCACCTCTATATGGGCTCAGAATGGGGAAACACATATGGGGCCCTCTTGCTCAAACCATATGGGTAAAACATGGGCAAACACAATTAGTCTCATATAGGCTGCCTACATGGGCCCAAGGTAGTACCCACAAAGGCTACCTCTATATGGGTTCTGAATGGGGAAACACATATGGGGCCCTCTTGCTCAAACCATATGGGTAAAACATGGGCAAACACAATTAGTCTCATATAGGCTGCCTACATGGGCCCAAGGTAGTACCCACAAAGGCTACCTCTATATGGGTTCTGAATGGGGCCTCTTGGTCAAACCACATGGGTCAAATATGGGCAGCCCCAATAAGCTACCACTGGCCCAGAAGGACCCATGAGGCTACCTCTGGGAACATGGGGAAACCCATATGGGGCCCTCTTGGTCAAACCATATGGGTAAAAAATGGGCAGACACAATCAGTCCCATATAGGCTGCCTGCATGGGCCCAAGGTAGTACCCACAAAGGCTACCTCTATATGGGTTCTGAATGGGGAAACACATATGGGGCCCTCTTGGTCAAACCATATAGGTAGAACATGGGTAAACACAATCAATCCCATATGGGCTGTCCATGGGCCTCAAAATTAAGTACCCACAAAGGCCCTACCTCTATATGGGTTCTGAATGGGAAGTATATGGGGCCCTCTTGGTCAAACCCTTCGTGCAAAACATGGGAACACAATCAGTCCCATGGAGAGGCTTCCCTACATGGGCCCAAGGTAGTACCACAAGGAGCTACCTCTATGGGTTCTGAGCAGGGAAACATATGGGAGGGCCTCTTGCTCAAACCATGGGTGCAAAACATGGGCAAACACAATCCAGTCCCATATGGGCTGCCTGCACCATGGGCCCCAAGGTGAGTAGGAGCTACCTCTATATGGTTCAGATGGGGAAACACATGGGGCCCTTGGTCAGAATATGGAATTGCAAAAATGGGCAGGCGCGAAATCTGACAGTCCCATATAGGCTTACCATGGAGAAATTTAAGGTAGTACCACAGGCTACCTCTGGGTTCTGAATGGGGAAACCCATATGGGGCCCTCTTGGTCAAACCATATGGGTATAACATGGGTAAACACAATCAATCCCATATGGGCTGCCTACATGGGCCCAAGGTAGTACCCACATAAGTAATCTTTGTATGGGTTCTGAACAGTGAAAGACGTGTAGGGCCCTCTTGCCAAACTATATGGGTCAGACATGGGCATACACAATCAGTCCTTTATAGGTTGGCTACATGGGCTCAAGGTAGTACCCACATGGGTAAGCACTGTATGGGTTGTGAATGGGGAAATACATATGGGGTAGTGATCTTCCCATCATGTGGTAGGGTGACCAAACGTGCCGCTTTCTGGGGACATATTCTGCACAGGATTTCTATATTGCTTAAATTAACCAGGTTGGTTGCTTGTGCTGCGGCAATGGATCATTGCATGACAACAAAGTACCGCGAGAATGATTAGAAAGGATGGAGCATCTGCTCTGCTCTGCATAGCTCTTGCGGTACTTTGATGTTGTACAATAATCAATCAGCACAGTGAAAACAACCAACACCTGGTTATTTTAGGCAATTTAGAAATCATGTGCTGAATGTGTCCCCAGGTAGTGCCATGTCTGGTTATCCAATAGGGGACATGAGCAAACATAATCAGCCCCATATAGGCTGACTGCATGGGCCCTAGGTAGTACACATATAGGTACTAGGTGGAGTTTGGGATCTATGTGTGTACAGTATTGACCTTATTCACCATTTTTAAAATATTGTCTTTGAACTTCCATTTGTGCGGTAGCATGGCATTTCTATTAATAGTAATTTAGCTGGTAAAGTGGATTTATGTATTTTAGAGTTAACAAAAGTTATTGTAAACACTGTAATGTTTAAAGCAAATGTCTTAACAAATGTCAGTGGACAGACAGAAGAAAGACAGAATGGACATTTATGTTTCTGATGGGAAAAATCAAATGTATATCCAGAAATCGTATTTGCAGCATATGATACAGGGGTTCAGAATAAAGTGCTGTTTCATTCAGTTAGCATATTGTGTTTTGTGTTCAGTTTTCTTTTTGAACCAACAGTACAGACTTTTCTTTTCAGTCTAGTTGGCACATGACCGACCTTCAAAGATGAAATATGATTGAAATAATGTCAGCTGCTGTTTTAACATTGACATAAATCGATAATGTATAATGCTAAATCATTCAAATTTGTTTTTAACAAAAAAATCTTTAAAAAAAAATAAATAAAAATAATAATAATAAAAATAAAGTTGAATAAATGTCATGTCTGTAACAAGAAATATCTGGCTTTTGAATAATTATGATTATTAACATTTTATTTATTAGCATTTTACGATATTTTGATCAAAACACCTCTTCAAAATCCAAATGTATATGTATAATTTTAATTATTAGCCTTAGTAACAATAATTATAATAGATACAGTTTTAATCTCAAAAGAGCAGTGAGCTTCTGTGTGGACTTTTACATATCACTATTACATTTTTATTCATACACTGTCATGAAAACCCTGTTTGACCAAAAAAATAAAACTAAATACACACACGTTTGTTAAAAAAAAAGTTTTTTTTCCATTACCACTCTGAAACAATTTCTATTGGTTGTTTCACCTGTTGGGTTCATCAGGATTGGTTAATGTGACTGTCATTCACCAAACTGGCCAATGACAGCCTCGCGCGCCTTTTACTAGTGCAGTTTGAAAATATACTAATCAGTTTGGTGATGTGCTGCTACTGATCCGCAAGATTACGCGCTCAGTTCCTGATTGTGCCTGTTACATTCTTATTGTAAACTAATTTGAACTGTGAGATGTCAATGGAGAACAGAAGCTGGAATGTGAACACGGAAGAAGGGGCAGACTGGATGTGTGAGATCCCGAAAACATATGGCGATGTCAGGTAACAAAACATTTTTCAGTCAAACCATCATAAAGTTATGATTTGTACCCACAATTAATGAATATGAGTGAGAGGAAATTAAAGGGAGAGGTTAATCGCGATTAGCATATTAGCGCGCTGGTGATATTAGCACGTATTTCAGTGTAAATTAGTGTTTACATATGCTGGTAGGTATGTTTTGATGCTGGTTTTTGCTGGTCATTTGCTGGTTCATGCTGGTCCTTGACCAGCAACATGACCAGCAAAAACCAGCATCAAAACATACCTAACCAGCATATGCTGTTTTTTCACCAGGGGAAGTTGGTGTGTGTTTGTGTGTATTAATGTTTAGTTTAAAACTCAAACGCATGAGAAGTAAAGGAGCACTGGAATAGGTGAAGTAAGTGATTAAACTGTAATTCACACTCAAAAACACTGGAATATACAGGAGAGTTGAAGTGTTGTATGAGAGTGTTATGTTTGTGTAGATGACCGTTTCTGAGTATATATTTTTACTTCACCTCTTCAAATACTGATAACTTCTAATGATAAGATATTGGTTCACATTTTTAGATCAAGCACACGTTTTTCAGGGAAAACAGGCACCCAATACAGAGACTACAGTAAAATGTTAATCAGTTTTAACCATTGTTTCCAGACCTGAATTATGATTATAATCATTATAAGTACATTTGTAACACATTTCCTCCACTGGTGATAGAAAATCTGAGTAACTTTTTTTCCCTGTTGTCTTTCTTTTTCTGAGGTGGCCCAAAGAAAAGGAAATAGAACTTGTCACCATCTTCAGTCCTTTATTTTATTCACTGGAGAACATCACAGCCTTCAGATGTGTCATATCAGGATAAATGCAACTGCAGGTAAAATTATATTATGGTAGATTTAATTGTGGTGTACAAATTTTTTTTAAGATACAGCTGTTTTAAGATACAGTTATATTTACCTTGCTATGATATCTACGGGAAGAGTCAATTTTTTTGTGAATCCTCTTTGTCTTTCTTTTGGGGATTCACATTTTTCTGATGGTATTGTTATGCATTAGGTTCATGTTTCGATCATAACTAACAGTTTCAAAGCTGACAGTTTGTTTATGTTGCCTAAATGGCTTATAATGGCAAGTTTCAGTACAATTTAAATATGTTTTGTTTAAGATTGTAAAGAAATGGTAAAAAAAGAAATTATTCTTTTTAAGGACTCATCGGGCCCACCCCACTACAGATTCACCAAGGACCCAGCTGATCACTGCCAATTTGGAGGAGGATTGTCCTTTATCTGCTACATTGCACTCTCACTTCTGGTAAGGAACGTTCACCCCAAAATGAAAGTTCTGGCATCATTTACCCTTCATCACCCTTATGTTTTTCCAAACCTGTATGAATTTCTTTCTTCTGTTGAAGACAAAAAGATTTTTTGAAGAATGTTGATAACTAAACAGTTCATAGTAGCCATTAACTTTTATAGTAGGAAAAAAATATTATGGAAATCATTGGGGCCCATCAACTGTCTAGTTACCAACGTTTGGAACAACATAAGGGTGAATAAATGATGACAATTTTCATTTTTGAGTGAACTATACCTTTGATACAATGTATAGTTATGATTCTGAATTAAAAGTGTAATGTTTCTCTTCAAATATTATCATAAATAGATAGAGACACATATATTATCAGAAATTAGAGCTGCACGATTAATCAATTAAAGTTCATAATCTCGATCCAAACCCCACTTAATCTTATTCGTAAATGACTAACACAGAGGTGACAGTTGTCATGGCGTGACAGCTAAAGTCTGTGTACACTAGATGTGGCCAAGCGACCATTGAAAATCATTTAAAGGCGTCATCGGATGCAAAACCTATTTTTACAAGTTTGAACATAAATGTGTGTTGACAGTGTGTGTACACAACCACCCTATAATGATATAAATTTACACAGTGGAATTTTTTAAATCTTAATTAAGGGAAAAATCCAATGTAATCCAAGTAATATGCCTTTTTTCAAATATGGTCATTGTCAGTGTCTTGTCGGTGTGATGTCACACGGACCAAGGCCACTTCCATGATAGTTGATTGACATGACAGTCTTAACTTAAACCCACCCTAACTGAGCCAAGTGAGCGCTGAGAACAGTCCGACCACCATTATTGTTTCGACTCCAGTGCAGGGGAATCTCCGATTGAGCAATTGAGGTGTTCTATTGTTGGATGCAGTAATGCACATAGTAGCACTCATCATTTACTCCCGACATCTGAGATGCAGAGGATTAACATTACTTTTGTTTTTGAAGGAAATGTGCCCGGCAGCCTAAATAAATGCGTCTATGTTCACGCGAATCATTTGTAATCTAGTTTCACCTACAGCAGAAGTGAGTATATGGGTGTTTCTTATGCATCTTTGCAATTCGCCTTTTCTTAATAATGTGCTAGTTAGCAAGTTTTGCGGTTAAATGCGGCTAAAGTAAACATTACTGATCGTCGCCCCACAGGAGATAGAGGCGGGGTGGCAGAGCTCATTAGCGTTTAAAGGAACATGGAACAGAATGGCTCACTCTATAAAGGGCTGATGGTAAAATGGGTGGGGTTTTTTTTACACTACCACTGAGAAATTTTAACCAAAGTATGTTAAAGACTTCTCATTAAGACCCTAAAGAATCATATAAACTTGTGGAAAATGGGCACCCAGTGACCCCTTTAAACTTTGTCAGTACATCATAAATAAAACAAGGCATCAATTTGCCAGCTGGGATTTATTGTGCCGTGCCGTGCCGCGCCGGATCCAGTATAGAAAGTACACTAGGTGCATTTCCATTACGGATTTGCACAAAACTTTTGCGATGTTGTTGATAAAACAATGTTGCGAAATTACAGCAGTTTCATTAACCAATGTTATGAGACTAAAATGTAATTTTTTTCGTCTCTCGATAAGTCATGGCGATGGATGTTGATAGGTTTACGTATGTCGCAGCCAACGCACTAGCCATTAATTTTAATCGTAGGAGACGTAGACAACTATCTTAACAGATGTGAACACAAGCTTTGACTAGTGTAACCATCAATTTGTTTTAAAAAGCAAACTTAACATCTTATCTTTTTCGATTCCTGATTACGAGCCACAAAGCTTTGTGTTGTGCTGCTATATAACCAAGCAATAAAAACACCCTTTCTCATGCTTAAAACAAGGTGTCTGCAAATCAGAGTCTGAAACGGTCACTTGGACAATGTTGTCTTATACCACTTCACAGTTGATAAGTAGAAAGAGAATTTTTGATTGACATTGCAGTCATTTATTATGTTCTTTAATATAATATTACAACAACATCAGCTCATTTTGTGCATCATATGTCATTTCTACTTCATTACACATGCGCAAAACTTTTCTAGTTCAGTTATCAATTTGATCAAGTGTTTACATGTCCTTTGTAATGGATTAGAAAAGATTTGTCCTACCTTTCTAAAGTAATTGAAATCGTAATCGGTTTGAGCATTTTTATTTCGACTGAGTTGTTTACATGGAGCTTTTTTGCAATACAGTGCTTCATGTCAATGTACCTACTGATCCAGAAAGAGAGGGCAGTTGTCATGTGTAGGAATAAAACAGTGTCAACCTTTTTGAACAACACCTATCGTTTTTTCTGTTAGAATTATTTAAATGATCGAAGAAGTACTGGGATAAAAGTTTAGTTTGGATATAATCACTGATGTCTACAGTAGCTATCAAAATAGAGCAAATCATTTGAAACAAAGTTGACAATTCAGATAAAGATTATATCAGTGATATTACACCAGTAGGTGCTGACAAGTGACTGTTAAACACATGTATTTGTCATTGAATCATTCAAGAGATTCATTAAAAAAACACAGATTCATCCAGTAATGAAACAACATATATTCATTTAGAGTCATTTAATCATTAATTTATACAATAATAAAAAAATCATTCAAGATTAAACATTTTAAATAGACTCCAGTCATAGTATTTCTAGTACAGAACTTCTAATAAATTACACTTTATTTTTAGTTCGATGTTCAGAATCTTGATATCTGTTTGAATCTAAACAAAAATGGGATTCTCTATATATCCAAAATCATGCAGCTCTAATTTAAGTTATTAAAACTGACACTCTTAAAGGAATAGTTGACAAAAACAAAAAAATCTGTCGTCATTTACTCGCCCTTGAGTTGCTCCAAGTAAAAGTTATTATTTTGTAGTATTTTAACATGTGTAAGTAACATAATATTTCATGTTTACTAAACATATTGTAGAAAGGTTATTGGAATAGCCTGTAAACAAGCACCTTTGCTTTTACTGTGTTGTTTTCCTTACTGTAGTGGAGGGCAGCATCTTCATACCTCATCCTCCTGAAAAATTTAAAAATGTCCTATTTTTAAATATATTTGTTTTGCAGAGGCTGTTAAGAAGACTGCACTGATGTCAAAGATCAACCAGCAAAAATCTGAGAGGGAACTCTCAAAATGGTTTACTGGGACAAGAGACAGAGGAGGACTGAGGGTGTCTAGAATGCACAAATGTCTGTCTGCAGTGTAAGCAGTACTGAAAAATGTATAGTTGCTGCTGCTGTTTCTTACTGTCTCTGTTTTCTATGTGCAAATGTTCAAAGCTTTCAGTTTGTTAACTTTACCAATTAAATGATTTTAACAGTTAGGTATCAGAATATAGCATATGATGAGTAGTTTCAATAAAATTGAGATTTGAAAAGATTTCAATCTCACTGTGTACTGCTGAATGCTAATGCTTTAAAACTTTAAAACTTTTTTTTTAATACCACTTGCAAACCATACTTTATCCCATGTAGTTCCCACATAGAGTTTGAAGATGGGACCTAGGTAGGTTTTGTGTATGTTTCATAGTTGGGCCCCACCTTAAACCCAGGTAAATCCTGCATAAAACCCACACTGGTAAATTGCATGGGGCCAACATGAAACCCGTGGACAAACCCATGTAAAACCCATATTTAGATGGAACCCAGATGGGTTTTGCATATGTTCCCTAGATGGGCCCCACCTAATGCCCAGTGAAATCCTACATAAAACCCACATTGGATAAGTTGCATGGGGCCAACATGGAACCCGTGGACAAACCCATGTAAAACCCATATTTAAATGGAACCCATATGGGTTTTGCATGTTATCCCTAGATGGGCCCCACCTAAAGCCCAGGTAAATCCTGCATAAAACCCACATGGGTATGTTGCATGAGGCCAACATGGAACCCGTGGACAAACCCACTTAAAACCCATATTTCAGCCCATGTAGTAAAGATGGGGCCAAGATGGGTCTTTTGCATGTTGCCCAGTTGGGGCCCACCTGTTGGCAAGTGTAATCCCACATGAAACCCATGTGGGCAATTGGCATGGGGCCATTATGGAACCCACGGACAATCCCATATAGAGCCCATTTTTCAGCCCATGTCAAACCCACATGGGCCCCACAATCAAATATTAGCTGGGTTAAAGCTGGGACCGAGATGGGTCCTGCAAATGTTTCCCAGTTGGGTCCCACCAAGTGGCAAGTGCAGTCCCATATGGAATCCATGTGGGCAATTGGCATGGGGCCATTATGAAACCCACGGACAATCCCATATAGAGCCCATTTTTCAGCCCATGTCAAACCCACATGGGCCCCACAATTAAATGTTAGCTGGGTTAAAGCTGGGACCAAGATGGGTCTTGTGCATGTTGCCCAGTTGGGTCCCACTTTGTGACAAGTTCAATCCTATATGAAATCCACGTGGGCAGTTAACATGGGGCCATTACGGAACCCGCGGACAATCCTATATGGGGCCCATTTTTCAGCCCAGTTCATACCCATATGGGCCCCACATACAAATGTTGGCTGGGTCTCTCTCACGCATGCACATTTTGCTTGCCTGAGAGCATGTTTAGAAAGAAAGAGGCTATTTACAGTAAGTGAAAATAGCATATGTTCTTTGCGATGGATGCTATTTACACTAAGTGCAAATAGCTATAGATTCTATTTACACTATGTTAAAATTACAGGATTTTCTGCTATTTATACTACTTATTGCAAATAGTGGCAATTATTTGCACCTCAGTATTGTAGTACCTTATAAAATAGTATGCAATCATTGTAAATTATAATTTTAATTAAAATTATTAAATGTATGTCACCTTATTGGGACAATAAAGCCTTTCTTACACCTACTGTAACCATACCCGATACTTTATTTTCAACTTTTTGATTATTTCCTTCATTTTTATTGGAAATAAATGTTTTCAGATGTCATATGAGGTTTGAAAAGCGAGAAAAAAAAAAGTTCGGCAAAAGGTGGATTTGAACTGGGGTCGATCACATCAAAAATTTAGAAATTAGAATTTGTAAATAGCCTCTGCCAGCAAGGTGAGCTATTTGCACTTAGTGTAAATAGACACTCTGTAAAGGGCACATTATGTAGAATTTTTTTTTTCTTAAATTTAGAATGAATCCTAGTGCAGATGCATTGTACACATCGTCCTTTCACATATCGTTTTTCAGTGCAAAAATGATGGTGCAGCATGTCTAATAGAGAAAATATGTTGCATGTCAAATGTGCCACAAAATGTTTAATTTGCATGTTGTTTTGCTCCAGAACCAATTCTCACCACACCATTCTTTTTTCCTTCTTTGGGTATAGTGTGCACCAGTTTGGAAAATGATAATCTGACTAGTGTTGCTGTGACACAGGCGAACGAGGGCTTTTCAAGCATCCAGATCTTCACCATATGCATTTACGTCACCATCTTTATCGTGGGCTTTATTGGAAACGGGCTCGTAATCTTTGTGACCGGCTACAAAATGAAGACGACAGTCAACTCCATTTGGTTTCTCAATTTGGCGATTGCAGACTTCTTTTTCTCCTTTGCTCCAGTCATACGCATTTTCTTGATCTTTGGCAAGCCGCTAGGCTATGTTTTGTCCAAGCTTCTGTCTTTTATGACAGAGCTAAATATGTTTGCTAGCATTTTTTTTATAACTGTTATCAGTCTGGACAGATGCCTGTGCACGTGGATGGTTGTGTGGGCACAGAATAAACGAACATTAGTCAAAGCTAGGATCATTTGCATGATCGTGTGGATTTTATCCATTGGCTGTAGCATTCCATTTGTCATCAGTTTCTGCACCAAGTATCTAGACTTACAGTCTCTGTTCACATACAGGTTTATGGTGGGCTTCCTCATCCCCTTCCTGATCATTGCATCTTCATATATAGCTATAGGAGTACAAGTCAAACGTCTCACAAGGGTGAAGCATCTCAGGTCCTACCGTCTTATTGTATCTGTGGTTGTGGCTTTTTTCATATGCTGGTTCCCTTACCATATTCACAAATTGTGTTTTGTTTCATTAAATGCAGTGGAGAATAAGCAGAATGTCAATGTTCGTGAAGTAATATCTAAAACAACACCTTTTGTGGTTTGCCTGGCTTTTCTAAACAGCTGTCTGAACCCCATTCTCTATGTGTTCATGTGCGATGAGTTTAAGAAGAAGCTTAAAAAGTCTCTGCTGCTGGTGCTGGAAACAGCTTTTGCAGAAGAATATCTGGACTTTCTGTATCACAAAGATGACAAAAGACCCCAATGCTACTGTGACCGGCTGCAAATACAAGAAAACTAATAATTAATACAATCAATCTCTAAGTAGTTAAAGTAGCTTCTTGTCTTACAATTGTCAATATCAGTGTGACAAATGTACAGGGTACAGCCTGGCCCAAAATTAAATCTGTGTACTAGTTTCTGACTGGATGTCTTGTGTCATAGGGTAGTGTTTTTCGATAATCTGTCACCTGCTAGGAAACACACTTCCCTCTGCATTCATGATTCATTGGTTGAATTTTCCAGAAATAGAGCTTAAAATTGCACATAGTCAATAAAAATAGATTTCTTTAGAAGCTCTTTACACTCCATCCCACCATCACTTTTTAATAAGTAATGGAAAATGTATGATCAGTTGTTCACTGTCAAGTGAAAAGAGAACGTGCAAAGAGGTTTTACGGGGTTAAACACAGACTGAATACATGCAGAAAATGGGTAAGAGTATCATGTGTGTATTTTATGCATAATTAGTGCCAACTGAAAGAATATTATTATTGTTTTATCATTATATGTAACTGGGTAACTGGGTGAAAATGCCAAGTTCAGAAAGATGTCAGAAATTATTTTTCATATAAAGATGTGTCCTTACTGCAGACAATGTTCCTATGGTTGTTTTACAGTATTTTTTTAATATATATTTTTTTGTTTTATGAAAGTTGCATTTATTTGTTTTTATTTGTGGCATTTATTTTTTATTTTTATGTGTATTGCTTAAATTACTTCATGCTATTTTTTTTCTTTTTTGCGTCTCAGACCCAAACCTTTCACTTCAAAATATAAAAATCCATCACAATTGAATGGCTTAAAACTTATTTTCCAAACTACGATTATCTGCACAAAGTGAAATATTCATTTTAAAAAAAATAATAATAATAAAAAAAAAAAAAAATATATATATATATATATATATATATCTAATGCAATTAGAAAGTCTAAAAATATCATGTAAATGTATGTCCTTGCAATATTTTTTTAAATTTCAGAAATGTACTACTACAAATTGAACTTTGATTAAAATGCTAAGTTACAGATAAAAATGACAGAATTCTTCTTTGTTTAAAAAAAGAATGTAGCATAAAAATATTCCGATTCCAAAGACCAACACTTATTTTTGTCTTATTTTTGTTAAGCAGGCACTATTTTTGGACCTCAAAATGTAACCACTACAGACAATTCTACTGTGGAGACTGAGGTCTTTTCAGACATTCGCATCTTCAAAATATGCATTTACTTTGCCATCCCAGACGTAGGTCTCATCGGAAATGGGCTCGTCATATTTGTGACTGGCTACAAAATGAAGACAACAGTCAACTCCATTTGGTTCCTCAACTTGGCGATTGCAGACTTCATCTTCTCCTTAACTCTCATCATAACCATCATTTTAGCATTATGCAAGATGGCTTGGCACTTTGGTGACTTCAAGTGCAAGTTTCTCCAATTCATGATTTACTTGAACATGTTTGCCAGCATTTTTCTGCTGACGACTATCAGTTTGGACTGATGCCTGTGCACATGGATGGTCGTGTGGACTCAGAATAAACGAACCCTGTTTAAAGCCAGAATCATCTGCAAGATTGTGTGGATTTTATCCATCGGCTGCAGCATCCCCGCTGTCCTCAATCACACAACAACACAGCCTAAAGGAATCTGTAACTATCCAATGTCTATACAATCTTTTAAGTCTTTGGTCACATATAGGTTCATAGTGGGCTTCCTCATCCCCTTCCTGATTATTGCTTTTTCGTATATAGCTATTGCAGTGCAAATCAAACGCCTAAAGGAGGGGAAGCAGCTCAGGTCGTACCGGGTCATAATAGCTGTGGTCCTAGCCTTTTTCATATGCTGGCTTCCTTATCACATCCACGAGTTTTATTACGTAAGTGCAGAGGTGAATCAGTGGAGTGAGTCTGCTAAAGAGGTTTTATTGAACACAGACGCTGTAGTAATATGCCTGACTTTTTTAAACAGCAGTTTGAACCCCATTCTCTATGTGTTCATGAGTGATGAGTACAAGAAGAAGCTTAAACAGTCTCTGCTGCTGGTGCTGGAGACAGCTTTCGTTGAGGATCATCTGGACTTAAAAGTCCCAAAGCAAACAAAGGACGTCACTATCTCTATGTGTGGCAACTGCCAGGATGACATTTACAACTCTGCTTTTATGACTTAAACAAATGAGATTTAACAGAATAAAAAGCCATGAACTGCATTATACGAGTGAAAATGTTTAATCATTTTGGGGAAATAAACTCTGCCTAAAGCTATTTTAATGCAACATCTCACTTCATATTTTTATTGGCATTAAAAAAAAGTATAAAATACTTTTTTCTTGTATGCAAATCACATAGAAATGTGCCCTTTTACACTAAAACAAAAAAAAAAAAACATTGAAATTTCACAATTAACTTTGCAGAGAAATATGAAGTCACACCACAAATTATTATTTATTTTTTAAGTAGAAAGACTGGAAGAGTATTCAAGTCATCTTTGTTTATTCCTAGAGGTACCTGGAATCCTCCTGCTGCAATCATTCTTTTTAACTGTTAAAAAAGTGCAAAACTTGAGTATTTATAACTAGGAGGAAACTAGAAAAGGCTGACATTTCTCATTTTGTTCTAGTTGACTGTGAAGTGGTTCTCTTTCGTAAGAATTCAAAACTGAGTCAGTATCCTGATAGCACACGTACATCTCAGAGATGTCTATTTGATGTCTGTATTTACATCTGCAAGCCATATTTTTTAGAGAGTTTGAAATATGTTTACAGGACGTTTCCTATCAGATCTCAAATAGACGTCTATTAGATGTCTTCAAGAGGTTTATGATTTAGAATGTATGTAAAACTGACATTGTACAGATGTTTCTTAACAACAAGTTAAGGCTGGAATACAGTACATGATTTTTTGAATCTGAACAGATTTTAAACGCTAGGCATCATACACTTACTGACTTTGTAAACAGTCACAAAGAAAAAACTGGCCATTGTACACTAACAACTATAGATCAAACACTACCAGACTTCTGCTGCATTCGATTTGTCATCGAAGATAGGAAATTCAGAGCTCCATGTCGGGTTTTTCAAATGGATTGCTCACACAAGTTGGAGTTTCTTCACTGTATCAGGGTCTGAATGAAAAATATGCATTTGTCCGTAGGGACATTAAAGCAGCAATAGCTGCAACTGATTACACAGTCTGTTAGTGAGGATACTGAAAGGCAAAAACGAACAGGTCACATATACAAACCCAGAGTCACACTTGCAAGTGTCACACAGCAGGATGATGTGTATGGGCAATATGCTCCCCCAAGTCACGCAGAAGTGAAAGCCAATCGTGATGCCATTCATGAACTTCCTGCACAATCCCTGATCGACATCCTCTTCTCAGGATTCAAGATCTGTTACACAGCTTAGGGGGAAATTCATGGTTTTCCATTCTGGATCAGGGCAGTGCATACCACCAAAGATTTGTGAGTGAGGATTCTCGACATGTCACTGCCTTCAACAGCCCATGGGAATTATACGAGTTGGTGTGTATTCCCTTTGGGTTAACAAATTCCCCAGCTGCATTTCAGCGATGTATGGAAGGAGTGTTGGAGGGTATCAGAGATGAATGCTGTACTCCCTATTTAGATTATGTGCTTTGTTATTCAAAGTCCTTCAGCGATCACACTGATCATTTCTCCAAAAAGTGTTTTAGAAAATGAGGGAGCATGGAATTAAACTCCGTCCAAAAAAATGTGAGCTGTTTAAGAGACAAGTGTGATACATCGGCCGTTTGGTGTCAGGAGAGGGAGTTTACAATGACCCAGCAGACTTGTAAGCTGTCAGGGCCTTGAAAAACAAAGAACCCCGCACAGTCGGAGAGCTGCGGGCGCTGCTTGGGTTTCTAAGCTATTACAGGTCCTATATCCAAGATTTTTCCAGACTGGCCAAGCCACTCTTTGAGCTTCTCCAAAGGCCTCCTGGGACAAGTGAGGGTACACAAAATCCTCAGGTTCTCAATTGTCCAGGTGCATTAAGTTCAAAAAGAAAGAGGACAACTTAACTCCAGAACCCCAGTCGTTTGGACTGTAGAACATCAGAGTGTTGTTTCCAAATTTGTAGACATGTTGACAAGTCCCCCAGTGCTTGCTTACCCAAATTTTGACGTATCTTTTGTACTACACACGGATGCTTCCAATGCAGGTCTAGGGGCTGTGCTTTATCAACAACAGGGCAATAAACTCTATGTCATTGGGTATGGGTCCCGCACGTTAACGCCAGTGGAAAAGAACTACCATCTACACTCGGGTAAACTGGAATTTTTGGTACTCGAATAGGCCATCTAAATTTAGAGACTATCTCTACTATGCTTCAACATTCACAGTTTACACCAATAATAATCCACTGACCTATGTCCTCAACACAGCAAGGTTGAATGCGGTGGGGCAGCGCTGGGTGGGTGAGCTAGCGGACTTTCACTTTGACATCAAATACAGACCGGGTAAGGCCAATATTGATGCCGATACACTGTCTAGGCACCCTTTGAAATTGACAGACATCATGGGTGAACAGAACAAAACATTATCACCCGAAACTGTGTCTGCTGTTTGGCAGGGTAGTAAAGCTGTGGTTGACAGTGATGTGCCTTGGGTTGCTGCCTTAGAGCTCAACAATCCAAGTAAAGAGATCATGTTGACTGAGGACAGTAACTTCACAGTCACCCCTAAAAAAGTTAAAGCAGCCCAACAAGATGACCCAGCAATTGGTGAGGTAATCAAGTTGAAGGAACAGGGCTGGACACCAAATGGTAAAGACAAGAGTCCCATGAAGAAGAAAATTGGAGTTGGAGAATGGAATTTTGTATAGAAAAACAGGACAGCACAGTCAGTTAGTTCTCCCTCCGCAGTTTAGAGCAATGGTGCTTAAAAAGTTGCACAATGAAATGGGACATATTGGAGTCGAGAAAGTGTTTCATCTTGCTCGTGAATGCTTTTATTGGCCCTCGATGAGGAAGGAAATTGAGGAGTACATAACCACAAAGTGTGCCTGTATAAAACAAAAGCATCCGCATGTTCATCAAAGAGCACCAATGGGTTACATTACATCCAGTTCCCCATTTGAGTGTGGATTACTTGCAACTTGAGCCAAGCAAGGGTGGTTATGAGTATATTCTCCTGCTTGTAGACCACTTTACAAGGTTTGCACAGGCATATCCAAAGAGAAATAAGTCCGGTAAAACCGCTGCAGAGAAGATCTTCCAGGACTTCATTCCTCGGTTTGGGTATCCTGAAAATCTCCACCACGACCAAGGCAAAGAATTTGAGAACCACCTGTTTCAGAGGTTACAACAGCTGTCAGGAATAATCCACTCGTGAACCACACCATATCACCCTCAGTGTAACCCTGTGGAGAGGCTAAAATGGACAATTCTGCAAATGCTCAGGACTCTAGAAGAGGACAGAAAGAAAGAATGGAAAGACTACCTGCCTCATGTTGTGTATGCTTATAATTGCACCAGGCACGAATCAACTGGCTACTCTCCATTCTTTCTCTTATATGGCAGATCACCCCAACTGCCTGAGAAGCAGAAGTTGTCAGAGATGCAGAAAATGAAATGGATAGAGAAACGGAGGACAGGGTGGAAGGAAATGTGAGAAGGACACAAAGAGTGGTAAAACCATTAGAAAGGTTTACGTATGATACTTTGGGTGAACCATCATATCAACCTTGGAGAGCAGAAGCAAAGGCTCTTTGGACTGCACCACGATACATTCCACATGTATATGCCCACTTATCCTTGCTGTCATAGGTGTTATAATGGGTACTGAGGTGGGGTTTAAAAAAAAAGAAGAGTCAAAAGTTGAAAGAGAAACAAGGTTACATAATATTGTTCAATTCAGTATTGACTCTAATGTATTTGTGGGCTAACACTGAAAATGTCAATATTTGTGCATCATGTAGAGGGCGCTTAGTGCTTTTGCGATGTTGACCTGCGCAGCTCGGGTCAGAGTTCATTAAACATCGCCAGAGCTCACAGCATATTCATGTGTCTCATACTTTTCTACAGGTGAGGAAAAATATGGTTTGTTAACCACTTAAAATTACATTAAATAAGTCATGATGGTTTTGTTATATATGTGGGTGCAGATAAATGCAATTTGTTTTGATGAGCTGGTTATTTTGTTCGATTTTGTCGAGTGAGTAATTAACTTGTGTTATCTGTGAATAAATATGCAAAGAAACAGCGAAAGATATGCAAGCATGTACACAAAATTAGTTCATGAGTGTGTTTAAACGGTTTTACATGTGGATTGTAAGTACATAAGGAAATTTATGTGAGTTTAATGTGTGTTTACTATCAGAGTTAACATTGAGTTAGAGTCAGAATGGCGTTGTCTATGTGAAACGCAATATGAAACAAAATGGCAGACCTGTTTAAGAAGAAGATAACAGTGGATTTCATGTTTTGTTTACAATTACGTAAACTGAATATGTAAGTAAAAAAAGGGAAATGTGTGAATGTAATGTGATTTTTTTTACAGTTATACAGTATTTAGAATACCTGATGTAATGTATTGTTCACGTACACATGCCATTGGATTACAGAAATAGATTAAGTTTATTTTTACATTGAGTTTATTTGAAGTTTATTCTTTACAATTTTGTGATTAACAACTGTGTTCTTTTTCTTGAAAGTGAATATGCAATTCATGTTACTGTTTTATGATGAAACAAATGAGAAAGAATACAAGAGTTTGTTATAGCATATTCATGTGTCTCTTAGTTTTCTACAGACATTGCACTGTGCGTGTTCTATTTACCCTTCGGGTCTCTTCGGCCTGAGACGGGGTAACACCAGCTCCGACATCCGACTTCTGAGGTAAATCGAACGCAGCATTTGTCGTTCCGGCTTGTTGCTAGGAGACGTGACAAATGTTCTAAAAATCGAAAATCTGTTTAAAATAGGTTCTAAATTGCCTCAAATATTAATATATGTTCGATCTCTTCCGACTGAATGGAATCAGAGCTAAAAAATCAGAGACTGCGACCACTGCACGCTACACAATGTACAACACGCGATTTTGTATGAAATCTGTCAGCTCTAATCTGCAGGCCCTGATCACACCGAACGCGTTTTTGCAGTGAGAGGCACCTTTTTTGAATTGTTTTCTATTGGCAGTAAGCGTTATGCGCGCTGTTTATGCGCCGTGGGCACCTCGCGTTTTTGCCGGAGCGCTCTGAGCGCCTGAAGTTGAAAAAAAAAAGCAACTCTGAGCAAGTATACCCGGCTGCCGACTGCAGCCTGCAGAACGGGGCAGGGCTGCACGTGGGGCGGGGCTACATGCATCGCCCCGCCCACAAATGCTTTCATTGGCTAATGACATGTGACGACGTAGTCAACTCCGTAAACAGGAAATGCAGTTACGAGCATAGTTCAAGCTACGATTCATTCGTGATATTAAATGTTACATATAAAATATTAAACAATATATTATAAATTCGTTAATTATCTACATGTGATATTAATAAATGGTTCAGTTGGCTAATAACATGTAATGACGTAGACACCTCTGTAAACAGGAAATGCGGTTAAGAGCACAGCTGAAGCTATATATATAGAGAGAGAGAGAGAGAGAGAGAGAATATCATTCGTGATATTAACTTACATACAAAAATAAACAATATATTATGAATTTGTTAATTATCTACACGTAATATTAATCTATACCAAACATAATACATTATGTTTTCATTTATTATTTTGGGCAAAATTTCATTATTATTTCTAAGCAAGCATCCACTTCCTGCTTTCAACCTGTCACATCTTTGTGCATTAAGAACTGTATATCGCAATGATTAATGTTTATTTGCAAATTTAAATTATTTATGGGTTTTTATTTTTATTTACGGATTTACTTGTATTTAATGTATTTTTTTTTTGTCACCAACTCAACATTTAAAGTTTCTTTGAAAATGTTGTCTTAGAATTATGAATTGATAAAGTGCCATTTTTATAAGAACTACATGACAGCTATTGCTTTGTTCTGATAACAAAACCTTTCACAATAAATTATGTGTACATGTAGAGATAAAATATAGAGATTACCTCATGTTAAAGAAAGTTGGAAGTCCAAAAGCGTTGTACTAAACAATATATGAAGAGGAATAAACTCAAAGAACATGAAGATAATGCAGTTTGAGTATTTCATTTTATTGGTCATACAAAACAGCAGTTTAACATCAACAACAAGTTCCCTCCAGGATAAAAAACAAGACCAACACACACAAACCTTTTGGGTTAACATTGATTCTCCCTTCTACTACGTTCCACAGGCATTCTAGCACTGGCACATAAAACAGGAGTCCATATCCTCTATACTGTCATAGAATCCTCTCAACCCAGCCATGCCTCCCATTACCATAAAACCCAGAGTAGGATTTGAACAACATTTTGCATTTGTTGCACTCTCTGATGTCAAAGGGCACCCGCAATTCAGCCTTGGATGATGCATTCCAATTCTCCCAGTTCACAACACCTGTAGCCAAACACACACACACGAGGGCAGTCTTATTTTAACTACTTCACATTTCCTTATACAATCGCTCATTAGTGACATAATGAACGCAATGTTGTAATCAAACATTACAACTAATCAAATAAGACAAAACTCGTAGCTCAACTACTCACCAACGCAGCGACAAACGAGTGGAAATAAAATCCTGCTGAGGGCGTCGGCGTCATTAACCAATGATATAATTTGTGGGCGGGGCGACACATGTAGCCCTGCCCCACATGCAGCTCCACCCCGTTCTGCAGGCTGCAGCCAGGACCTTCTCACTCTGAGCGGAAAAGCGCCCGACGTCATCGCGATTTTTTGCATTGTCCAATCGAATTAATGGAGAGGCGGGCCTTCCATTGTGGTGACGAAAGTTTTACCGTTGCTAAAAAGGCCGGAGACTGCAGTGATGGAGGAGAAACTTTTGGTGTCTATCGCGGGTTACCCGGAGCTGTGTTTTTTTAAGGTGTTTGCTGATATGACAGTTTACTAAACAGCTAAAAACCAAAGATTTTAGAGCGCTTGCGCTATAATCCTTTGATTAGATTGACAGGACGGTTGATTTGATGGTTGCCTAGCAACATAAAAAACAGCAACGCACTGCTCTTTTTTAAAAAGTCACCAGAAAAAGGCAGTGCGGTGCGCCTCGCGTTTTCAGAACTAAAAAACGCGTTCGGTGTGATCGGGGCCTAGCTCTGACTTTCGGCAATAGCGTCAACTACAACAAACCGCGAGGCTAATTTGGGACAAAAGTAGTCTTTTCCATCTTGTTTAATGATGTTTAATATTTTCAAACCTCCCTTCAGGCATAAATCACCTCATCTGACATCACTGTATCACATAGAGGAACCTTCTGCGAGTAAGTTTAATAATAAATAGAAAGTGTTAAACGAATGAATGAATGAATGAATGAATGAATGAATGAATGAATGAAGACAGAAATCGGTGAGGGTCTATGGGCTTTCTTGGGTATTGTTTTCTGATAACTGTGCTTTAAAATCAGCAAGTTTTCTAGAATTTAGAACAATACTTGTTTTCGTAATTCCCATGAAAATCATAGGTCTTAGACATAGACATATAACTTCGTCATGTATGCAAATCATTTTGTATTGTAACAGGAAAAGGCTAAAAGCTCAAGTCTCTTCTACACACAGTACGACCAGAGGCTACGAAGGCTAATTTTTGTAAGTTATATGAAGCCATTAAGATGCTTTTTGTCCATTTTGAAGATCGACAAACGACAAACCAGTCTAAATGGTTTAAAAGGTCTGGTTTTTTATAGGCCCACATTCATTCGTTTTTTAGCAGATGCTTTTAACCAGAGTTACAAAGAATAAGAAATAAGAGTCCTCTAGATGGCGCCATCTGTACTGCTTTTTAAGCAGAATAGATAGCGGATGCTGTTTATTTTGAATGCTGTTGTCATTATATTCTGTATTCTGATTTTTTCTTCTTCTTTTTTTTTATCATATTAATAAACGATCCTAATTGTGGTTCTACTTTGGGTTCCCATTAAAGACTTTCTCCTCTGAAAGCTGATATTCAAAATAGTTTTCTACTGAAGCATAGTTCCCTTGTTGCATCATCACTCCACCCCACTGTCTCGTTCATGTAAGTAAAGGGGAAACAACCACCAATTGTTCGCGCAAAGACGTTGTGGTGAGCATTGATAACACACTAGAAGGAAGGACAAACGGAAAGGACCGAAAATGGGTAAGAATCTTTATCTATGCAATATTCATGTGCCTACACCTAGGTTTGATACACTTTTATAACCCATACAGCAGGCAAGTGTCTGTTTTACTGAGACCGATGTGATGCTCTGTGAAAAGTACCGGGTGCTGTGGGCAGTTTATATTTGCTGTAAAGCTGTTTTTTAAAATGACATGCATCTTTTTGATTCCTCCACCCCTTTGGTTGGGCTTCATTATCTCAACTTCTTCTGAATGGTTGATTTGATCAAGATTGAGCAGCATTACCACTTGAGTTGAAAGCTTAGACTTTATTCCAACAGAAATCTAAACATCAACTCATCATCTGTCATTGTTTTTGTTTCACATTGTAAAAACCTATTTTAAGATGAAATGACAAACAAAATATTAAAAATGATCATGCATTCGTTTTTGAGACTTAAGTTACGTGCAGTGCGTGCCATGTCTGTATTGGTTAAAAAAAATTATCAGACAGTATGCAGCATTTTGCAGCTGTGCTGATGCAAAAATTATTTGCTTAAATGCAAAACTGGCTGCAAGCAGTATTGAGCTTGGAACAACAATAAAATATTATATATGAGTTACAGCCATGCCAGTTCAATACTAGCTGGTGTTTTTGTGGTCTTATAGTGCATGAGAATTGTGGAACAAGATTTTGCTGACTGTCTTTTTTAATCTAACAGACAAAATTTAAGATGCAGACAGCAAAATGTACTTAGTTGGGTTAAAAGTACTGTCATTTGTTCTTACTGTTATACTAAAAATTGTAACTTTATACAACATAAACAATATAATTTACAATATACACTACGTGTTTTAGATGTAATACAGAGAATAGGACATGATGCCCCCTGGTGTAAGAATGAGATGCTACTTTTATTATAAGCTCTCAATTTGCAAACATTCGTTCCCCATAATTTTGATAAATAAAATTAGATGATTAAACATTTTATCTTGAGCATAATTTACAATAATTTACAATGGACTGGAAATCTGTGAAGGTTCTAAATGAGCAATAATAAGATTCATACTAAAAATCAGAGCTGTAATAATTATCCAAAAAATAAAAATAAATAAAAACAAAAGAAAGAATCAGTACTAGCAATTTTCTCACCATTGAGCTGTTAACTATGGTCGCTTGTTTCTGCCACAGGATACAAAAAAAAAATGAAATGAAAAAGGGAATTGCAACAATTCTGATTGTTTTTTCTTGCAGTTTTGAATTATTATCTTACAATTCTGACTTTTTTCTTTGCAATATTGAAGAAAAAATACAGAATTGTGCAAGACGTTAGCAAATCAGTGAAAAAAGTCAAAATTGTAACACAAAAAGATACAAATTTTGAGATTAAAAAAAGTTTGAGATCACAATTAAAAAATTGTATTCCTGTGAGAGAAAGAAAATATGTAAATGATGTAAATCTGAATTTCATTTATATCTTGAAGTTCTGTTCATCTCAAAATTCTGGTTTCTTTCTCAAAATAATAAGAAAAAAAGTCCAAATTGTGAGATTTAAAAATCATATTTACCTTTTTTTATTATGTGGTGGAAAACAAGCCTCCATAGTTAACCACCGCAACAAGAGTGTTGAGTCAGTGAGCTGAACTTGTGAACTTCATCAGATGGACTTATGAATCATTCTACTAGACCATTTTTAAAAGACTCAGACTTAAAAAGAATCAGATGATGATTCACAGTTCACTTTCAGAGAAAAAAGTAAGATTTGCAAGATGTTAACAAATCAGTGAAAAAAGTCAAAATTGTAACACAAAAAGATACAAATTTTGAGATAAAATTTTTGACATCACAATTATATTTTTTGAAAATAAGATGTAAATCAGAATTTCATATTTATATCTTGCAATTCTGTTCAAATCTCAAAAATTCTGGTTTCTTTCTTAAAATAATAAGACAAAAAGTCCAAATTGTGAAATTTATATTATGTGGTGGAAAACAGGCCTCCATAGTTATCTGCTGCAACAAGATTGTTGAGTCAGTAAGTTGAACTTGTGACTAGTACTCAACTTTTTAAAGGTTCAGACTCAGAAAGAATCAGAAATGTTACTTCTTTCATAAACCATTGTCTTTCTCTTTTCTTTGCAGCAAACAGCAGTTTGGGACCTGGAAATCTCATAGGTCAGCCGCTGAACAACTCAATGCATACAGTCTTATCAGGCACTGAAGTCTTCAATATGTTTATATACTTTGTCGTCTTTGCTCTGGGTTTCATTGAAAATGGGCTAGTCATATATGTGACTGGCTACAAAATGAAAACGACTGTCAACTCCATCTGTTTTCTCAACTTGCCGATTGCAAACCTTATCTTGATTTTGATCATCATCCTCTACATGTGCATGTGAATTGTGGAACAAGATTTTCTGACAGTCTTTTTTAATCTAACAGCCGAAATTTAAGATGTAGACAGCAAAAATACTTTGTTGGGTTAAAAGTACTCTCACTGATTTTTACAGTTAAAAAAAAAAAAGTTGAATTTTGTGTTAATACTAAATAATTAACAAAATACACTATGAAATTTCAGTGTAATACAGAGAATAGGACATGATGATACAAATTAAATTAGCTAAACATGATTTAATCTTGAGCATGATATACAATGAAATGTGTAAAAGCTCTAAGTGAACGATAATAAAATTCATACTAAAAATCAGCTGTTATAATAATAATAAGAAAAAAATGTAAAACATATTTTGAAGGATTTGTGAGTGACTCAAATCAATTGAATTCAAAACTCAAAGGAAGGAATCAGAAATGTTAATTCTGTCGTAAACTATTGTCTATCTCTTTTCTTTGTGTAGCGATCAATAGTGTGGAACATGGAGGTCAACAGAACAACTCAACGCAGACAGTCTTATCAGGCATTGAAATCTTCAATATATGCATATACTTTGTCATCTTTGCTCTGGGTATTGTTGGAAACGGGCTTGTCATATATGTGACTGGTTACAAAATGAAGACGACCGTCAACTCCATTTGGTTTCTCAACCTGGCGATTGCAGATTTCATCTTCATATTAATCATCATCCTCTACATTGTTACTGCCTTTAACAAGATGGTTTGGCTCTTTGGTGACTTTATGTGCAAATTTGTCTCCTTCGTAACGGTGCTTAACATGTTTGCCAGCATTTTTTTGCTCACCGCTATTAGTCTGGACCGATGCCTGTCCACCTGGGTGATTGTTTGGGCTCAAAACAAACGAACTCTGTTCAAAGCCAGGATCATCTGTACACTCATGTGGGTTTTATCCATTGGCTGCAGCATCCCGTTTGTTAGGTGCCGCTCAGGAGAGAGTAATAAATGCTCCTATGTTTGCCCTATAGACATCTTAAAGTCTCTGTTCATATACAGGTTTATGGTGGGCTTTCTCATCCCCTTCCTGATCATTGCATCTTCATACATTGCTATTGGAGTGCGAGCCAAACGTCTCAAAAGAGGAAAGAAGCTTAAGCCTTTCCGGGTCATTATATCTGTGATCCTGGCCTTTTTCATATGTTGGTTTCCTTTCCATGTTCAACAACTGTGTACCGTAATTGCAAAAGAGAATAAATGGAGTGAATTTAAAAACGTAATGGATAAAATAGGACCATTTGTTAACTGCCTGGTTCATCTCAACAGCTGTCTGAACCCCATTCTTTATGTGTTCATGTGTGAGGAGTTTAAGAAGAAGCTCAAACAGTCTCTGCTCCTGGTGCTGGAGACGGCTTTTGCAGAAGAGCATCTGTCTTTCCGATCATCTCGCCCTTCCACGTGTTCACGCCTCTCAGAATCACAAAGTCTCAAGCAGACAAACGAAACAACCATGTCGTCATGTGGCAGCAACCAGGACATCAATACATGCTGTTAGAAAAAAAGGTCTCAGTTAGACTGAAGTGATCTGATAAAACATATTACAAGCTGTCCACATCGCTGCCTTGATGCCTACCATCTCTTGGCAGAGGTTCAAAGCCATATTTGTTTCTAAGACAATCTGAAGGTTTAAAACATTGCAATTTACGTGCCATCAGTGACATCAAACTAAAAACAATGACTTTTCATTGTTGACTTTCACATGCCCCATTTCCTATTGGTTGGACAAACTGATAGCCCCGCCCCAAACTCACACCATTGGTTGGGTCAGTGTTGCTGCTTGGTTGAAAATGATTTGTGTTGTTTATGCTTTATGTGGAAAACAAACAATTTATTTTATACTTTGCTTTGCTTATTAAAGTGGCTTTGCAGAAATATTTTAACAACGAACAGATATTTTTCAGTTTTACATATTTTTTTCGTTGACTTGTTTTACACAACCTTTTCTAATACTGTAAATGAAACATTCTGTCTGTAATCTTCCTCAGTTTTTTATAAATACAATTTTTATCCTAATTCTGTCTGACCTTTATTATTAGGCATTAAAACACAGTCACATTCTATCTATCTATCTATCTATCTATCTATCTATCTATCACCACATGATCAGAGCATTTTATCATGAACCTGGACCTGAACCTGTATTTGGGTAATAAAATCAACAATGCATTGTGCAGTTGACATTACTGAAATACAATTCTTCTAACGGCGAATGCACCTGAAGCAGGTGTTAAAAGCAACGTAAAAAAGAAAGTAAAAACAAAATAAAGGATGCTTTCTAGGTCAGTAACCATGATGAACTGATTGAAATGTGAGATTATTAATTACAATCATATCAGTAGAAAGTCACAGCAACACATAATATAAAAAAGGCAGCGGCTGTTTGCACTAAATGCGAATCGTGATAGATGCTATTTACACTAAGTGCAAATAGCAATATATACTATTTACACTAAATCCAATTAAATGCAATTTACACTAAGTAAAAATAGCAATGGATTCTATTTACACTGTGTAAAAATATGAGTATTTTCTTTGCAATAATAATAGTTACATGCTGTTTGCACTAGTGGAAATAGTGGCAGGTATTTGCACTTCAGTATTGTAGTACATTATAAAACCGTTTGCAATAATAATGTAGTGAGTGTAAATTATAATTTTTATTCATTTATTTTACATTTATCTTAACAGTTAAACACCAGTGACTCACGTTAAAATAAATCGAAAATAAATGCCTTTCCGATGTGACATATGATGTGAAAAGGGAGAATCCTACTACATGTTAGTAGGCGGAGTTAGGGCAAAATAGCCTCTGCCAACAAGGCAGGCTATATGCACTTACTGTAATTAGAAACTCTGATATAGGCATAGTTAGATTTCCTGAGAATGAGTCGAATGTCTGAATGTCTCAATAAGAAGTTCTGACAGGGTTTGGATTGTTTCATTACAAAGTGACTTCGAACAGAAAGCATTACGTGAAAGCATGTGATGAGTTTCTCTCTTATCCTCTCTTATGAAGATATTTAACCGAGTGATACAGACCAGACCAGTTTCCAATCAACTCGCAGTACAACTCAAACAACTGGTAAGGTTATTGATCTTTTTACTTAAAGGTCTTTTTGTTTAGAAGGTTTACCATTTGCAATATCCTCTTATTCATTTCCACTTTTATTTTAGGTTTTCTTAAGAGTTAGTTTAATTAGTTTTCTTTTTCTCACATTAATTTTCTAGATGCTTTTCAAATGAATAAAAGTAATTTTAATTTGTGCCTTTAACAGCCCTTAACCATCACCTGAAGCATCTTTTTTTTAAGCTGAATTAAGATAAAATGCTGATAATGCTCTGTTACAGATAGCAATTATGGTTAATAATTGTGTGTGTGTGTGTGTGTGTGTGTTTATTTTTTTCAGCCTTTTCAACAAATAAAGCCAAAATGAGTAAGTACAGCTGTTTTTCCTCCTAAAATGACATAGCAGTTTCACTGAACAACATTGTGAAATATTATTTAGCAATCTTCCACATTTCTAATCTAGATAAACAATGAATATGCATACTCATCGTTATGTGTTTCTGTCACAGACTTTCAGTTGTTTTGTCTTAGCTCCTGTTTTCATGGACTTCTAGTTTGTTTTTATCAGTTTCTACCCTAATAGCACACATGCATCACAGAAATGTCTATTTGATGTCTGCATTTACATTTGGAGGGCGTATTTTTTAGATTGTTTGCTCATCTGCAATGCATCTATAGGACATTTCCGATCAGATGTCAAAAAGACGTCTATTAGATGTTTAAGATGTTTATGATTTAGAATGTATGTAAAACAGACATCTGTCAGATGTTTATACACAGCAGATGCTTTCCAGATCAAGTGATCTTTAACAGACATCTTGCAGACGTACATGTGCTATCTGGGTGTATTTTTTGTGATGGATATTCATTTTATTATCATAGGTGTTTGTCATTAGTTCCCTCATTTGCCCTGTATTCAAGTTGCTCTGTTTCACCTTTCAGTTCTTGGTTGTTGTTTGTGGCAGGTTCACACTGTTACACGTGTTTGTTTATTGTTTAATAAACCAGCTTTAATCAGCAGTTTCTAAATATTCATTTATTTCTTTTTACTTCAGACAAAACTGAAGCCTCAACACCCAACAGTGAAAATGCCACAGTGAAATACTTAAAGTATGTCAATGTTTCCCTCCACTGCATAATATGTGTGCTTGGTGTTGTTGGCAATGGAATGGTCATCTACATCGCAGGCCTCAAAATGAAAAGGACCGTCAATACCATCTGGTTTTTGAACCTGGCGATAGCCGACTTCCTGTTTTCATTTTTCCTGATCTTTAATATCATTTACGAATACCGTAATTTGGACTGGCCTTTTGGTGACTTTATGTGCATGTTAAGTAGCCTGGTGATCATGCTGAATACGTTTGCCAGTACTTTCCTGCTGGCAGCGATCAGTCTGGACCGCTGCCTGTCCACCTGGGTGGTTGTGTGGGCCCGGACCAAACGAACCGTCCTGAAAGTGAGGATAATTTGCCTGCTTATTTGGTTAGCAGCAGTTGCTTGCAGTCTGCCTTTAGTCATTAAGCGGAAAACGCATTCCAATTCTTCAAAACAAATTCTGTGCATACCTGGCTTTTCGGGACTGGAAGCCTACAAGAGAGCGGCAGTGTTCCGTTTTGTGGTGGGTTTCCTCATCCCGTTCATCATAATTTTGGCTTCTTATGTGGCGATTGGAGTACGAGTTAAGCGCCTCCGGAAAAACAATAAACTAAAACCCTTCCGTATTATCCTAGCAGTCATCCTGGCCTTCTTCTTCTGCTGGCTTCCCTTTTATGTTTACACATTCCTCGAAGTGTGGTTGATTGAAAAGACTCAGAAATACCCATCAGCTGAGCGAACCAAGATTAAGAATGTTTTCAACCAGATAGGGCTCTTCATAGTCAGTCTTGCCTACTTAAACAGCTGCTTGAATCCCTTCTTGTATGTATTCATGTGTGAAGAGTTTAAGAAAAAGCTCAGGCAGTCTTTGGTGATGGTGTTCGACAGCGCATTCGCAGAGGAACACCTGGCTCTCTTCTCGCAACATTCCCAATCCCAACGCAAATCTCATTCCCAGAGTGGATCAGGTCCCTGTCTGACCCAGTCTTTGACACTTGAGGGTTAAATTAAACATTCACGGTACCAAATGTGTGTATAAATTAAATAAGCTATGTAAACAAAATATTAACATTGTGTTCTTCATCATTTTTTTTTCACATTCTGAGATGATTAATGGAAGCTGATGTGCCAACTATTAGAAATTATAGATATGGGGTGCCATACATATATAAATAGCTGAAGCTAAATTTGCATTAATGTCAAGAAAGTAGTAATTGTATTGTGTGTTTGATCTCATTTCCATGGATCACTGTTTTATAGTGAACTAAAATGTATAAAAAACACTGTTTGAATAAATCTCATACAAATGTAAAAAAAAAAAAAAAACTATTTCAGTCATTTTTTTAACTTAAAACATTAAAAAATAAAGAAAATGTTAATTAAAATATTAGATTTTTTTTTGTAAGACAAGTACCTACATTATGAAAAATAATTTTGTGATTTTATTTCTAATTAGTTATGTATTTATTTAGTGCGTGTGGGCATGTGTGAGTGTATAGACATACACGTTTCATAGATGTCCAGAAACAAGAAGAATTAAGTTTAATATAGTCAAAAAGAGTTAGAAAACCTGTGGTTTTTGGAATGACTGCAGTTTCAATGAAGTACATTTTGAAATATCTGGTAGCAGTGTTCTACTGAAAAAACAAGATAAAAAATGAGCATGCATTTTTGCTTGCTTCTAGCCATTAATGTTTGCTTTTTACTTTTAGCTCCAAACTGATGATAAAATCAATCAGCATGAACTTCCTAGTGTGGCTGGAAAAAAATTTGCTATAGGTGCATGCCCACTACCTCCTGTGAAACCAGTTAAAGCTCTGATCTTTTAATTAAGTGTGCTTATGATGCCACACTGTAGGCCCTAAATATAGTATAGATATAGTACCAGGGTAAAACCAACAATCTGTCAACAGTATCGAGAAGACAAGAAAGACCAAGAACAAGACTTGACTTGTACAGTGCATCAACAACTTAAAAATGGGTAAGATCTAAATATGTGTATTATTCATATTACATGTCTATAACTCTCCGAGTGTAGTAAATGGACTGTGTAAGACACAATCATTGCACACATACAGTGTATTGTAGAAATGATGGCAAAACATGTATTTCTTAACATTACTTAACATAATTTAAACAATTTAAACTCTATTAAGTTATTTAAGATTCAACTAAGATTTTTTTGATTATTCTCAAACATTTAAGGCAGCAAATGAACTTAAGTTTTTAAGTTGAACTATAGATTAAAAAAAAAAAATAACATTGACATCATCAATAAATTATAATATAGTATAGTATAATATAATAATATAAAAAAATATAAGTGTTGTTGAAGATATAAAAAAACAATACAAATATACAGTCTTCAAAATATAATGA
The DNA here is from genome assembly GCA_012976165.1 of Labeo catla. NCBI lineage: Eukaryota > Metazoa > Chordata > Actinopteri > Cypriniformes > Cyprinidae > Labeo > Labeo catla. The sequence goes on from VONZ01001726.1 coordinate 67,269, forward strand.
CGGAAACCCATTTCTGCCACTGGATAAAAAATTTAAAAAGGTAATTGCGATTTTTTTTCACAATTCTGACTTTTTTTCCCTCATAATTGCAAATTTTATATCTCGCAATCCTGCTTTTTTCTAAGAACTGCATGATATAGCCTCAAGTCACAATCACGAGTTATAAAGTCTAAATTGCGGGACATAAAATTTGCAATTGTGAGTTATAATGTCCAACTCTGAGGGGCGAAAAATATTGATATTTTCTCAGAATTGCAAGTTTATGTCTAACAATTCTGACTTAATAACTTGCAATTGCATGTTACAAAGTTAGAAATGAAAGATAAAAAGACGCAAAATCGCAATTCGATTTATAAAATTAATTTTATTTTTTATTCAGTGCTGGAAATCCATAGATAACTGCTGGAATGACAGCACTGTAATATTTGCATACTGTATTTAATTAGTATTCAATATCCGGTACATTGATTGCCACAGCAATAGCATTATAAAGCATGAGGTCAGTGCCAAAATATAAAAAAATATAATATAAAAAGACCCAAGACCCCTCACACATGACAAGCATAAACATTTCTTTAAATGTGAAATCAGACAGCAGAAATACTGTACAGTACAGTTCATTAAAAATCCTTCTTACATCATCCATCCATGTACTGTAACTCTACGGACACTTTTTTGTTGTTCCTCCGCTCCTCAATGCATTTGATGCAACAGAATATCACATTATACACTGTGACTAGAGAACAAAACTGAACACATATTAATTTTAGATTGATTTTGGGTTTTTAATAACCAGAATGTTAAACAAAATGGCATTTTGCTTTGTGGTACTGCAGGCAAAAAATTATTTTGCACATGAAAACACCAAGATGATAAGCTGATGCTTTTGAAACAGATCCAAAACCAGTCCTCACTGTGTTTTCTCTCTTTCTTCTTTGCACCAGTTTTAAAGCTGAAAACATGACCGGAGGAACAGCGCAAAACAACACTATGCAGCAGGAGGGATTTAGACACTTGGAGATCTTATCATTTTGCATTTTCTTTGCCACCTATGTTGTGGGTCTCATTGGAAATGGGCTTGTCATATTTCTGACTGGCAGCAGAATTTGGTTTCTCAACTTGTCAGTTGCAGACTTCAACTTCTTGTTATCCTCATGCATAGATCTCTTTTTGGGCCAGTTGCTAGACATTTTTCTCGTGATGCTTTGAATAAATCTGTTTGCTAGTATTTTTTTTCTTGTAGTTATCAGTCTGGACCGATGCCTGTGCACATGGATGGCTGTTTGGGCTCAAAATGAACAAACTTTACTTAGAGCCAGGATCATCTGTATAATTGTGTGGGTTTCATCCATCAGCTGCACCAGTCCATTCTGTTTTCACTTTGTGTTTCTGATCACATATGAATTTACAGTGGGCTTCCTCATCCCCTTTCTGATCATCGCATCTTCATATATAGCTATTGGAGTACGAATCAAATGCTTCAAAAGCAGAAAGCAGCTCAGGTCATACCGGATCATTATAACCGTAATCTTAGCTTTTTTCATATGTTGGTTTCCATACAATATTTGGTGTTTTTATTCAGTAACTGCAGAAAAAAATGATAAATACATGTTTGGAATCGTCAGTTTCTACCTGGTTTGCCTAAACAGCTGTCTGAACCCCTGATAACATAAGCATGTTATCTTATCATGTTGGTTGGTTAGGCTTACTTCAGGCTGGCTGGCGCCAGGGTATCCTGGACAGATTTATGACGTGGTCCTGGGCCTCTTTGTGGAATTTGGCTCTTTGGTTTCAACCAAATGTTCTGATCGAATCTTCCATTTGTCTGATTCGCTCTGATACCCTACAGTGGCGACTGTACGAGTTAAGCGCCTCCGGAAAAACAATAAACTAAAACCCTTCGTATTATCCTAGCAGTCATCCTGGCCTTCTTCTTTTGCTGGCTTCACTTCATGTTTACATATTCCTCGAAGTGTGGTTTATTAAAAAGAGTCAGACAGACTCATCAGCTAACAACTAACCAAGTTCAAGGATGTTTTTAGCCAGATAGGGCTCTTCATAGTCAGTCTTAACTACTTAAACAGCTGCTTGAATCCCTTCTTGTACGTATTCACGTGTGAAGAGTTTCAGAAAAAGCTCAGGCAGTCTTTGGTGATGGTGTTTGAGAGGAACACCTGGCTCTCTTCTCGCAACATTCCCAATCCCAACGCAAATCTCATTCCCAGAGTGGAATGGGTCCCTGTCTGAACCAGTCTTGGACACTTGAGAGTTAAATTAAACATTCACGGTACCAAATGTGTATATAAATTAAATAAGCTTTGTAAACAAAATATTAACAGTGTGTTCTTCATAATTTTTTTCACATTGTGAGATGATTAAAGGAAGTTGATGTGCCAACTATTAGAAATTATAGATATACTGTGTCATACATATATATTTTGTGATTTTATTTCTAATTAGTTGTTTATTTATTTAGTGTGTGGGGGGCATGTATGAGTGTATAGACATACACATTTTATAAATGTCCAGAAACATGAAGAATTAAGTTTAATATAGTCAAAAAGAGTCAGAAAAACGTCTCGGTTACGTATGGTAACCCTCGTTCCCTGATGGAGGGAACGGAGACGTTGTGTCGAGTAGTGTACGACACTAGGGGTCGCTCTTGGGAGCCCAAACACCTCTGACAGTTTTGAAAAAGTCCAATGAAATTGGGTGTGCAGAATTTGCATAGCTGGCCACGCCCCGGATATCCGGGTATAAATAGGGCAGCATGTGCATCTGCTCACTCATTCTGATCTGAGGAGCCGAGCGTCTCAGCTCACTCAGAGGTGGACTAGAGTTGTGGCATGGACGACACAACGTCTCCGTTCCCTCCATCAGGGAACGAGGGTTACCATACGTAACCGAGACGTTCCCTATCTGTCGTACACTCTGAGTTGTGTCGAGTAGTGTACAACACTAGGGATCCCTATATAAAACCGCCACAAGTCTGGCCGCGTCACGAGTGGTCAGAGCAGATAGTAACAAGTCAACGTGTTAACATAAGTGCAGCTCACCTCTTGCGACCATCCAACGTCCAAGGACTGACCTGTTATAGCAGAGTCCTGCAGCCGGGCCTTTCCTCAGTGGAGCGGCTGAGTGTCTTGAGAACATTGGGAGAGTGTCTGTTTCCCGTAGGAAAAAGGCACTGCGGAGATCACAACCTGCCCAGAGGGGGGGGGTATAACGTGAAAACATTAGATATGGGACCTGAGGTGGGTCTCACGCTAGGGGAGACAACCAAACTCAGACCTTAGAGACAAACCTGCCTTCAGGGGAAACACCGCACCACAGAGAGTTATAGGTGGAAATACACATATGGGGCCACATAAGGAGCCACTGCATATGGGGCACAAATCAAACCAAGAGTTAGAAAAGTAACCATACCTTGTGTTGAGATTTCGCAGCGAGTTCCTCCGCCGAACTCTGCCACGTCCAGAAGTGCCAAGTGATGGAGAAGGTGTTCAGGGTTCGCATCAGGAAACCTACTGAAACTTAAAAGCGTAATCACCATTTAGGGGAAGCACTTAAACAAGCTCTACACCCAACCAGAGTGCTGCGCCAAGAATGATTAAAACTCTAGCTGACACTGGTTCCATGCGCAAACTGGCAAGTGTATAGGTTTAGCCCAACCTGCAGCTCTGAAGATGTCTGTTAACGAGGCTGCATTGCGAGAGCCGCCAAGGCAGCGATGCCCCTGGTCGAGTGTGTTCTCACTCCCCATGGGCAAGGCAAGCCTCTGGCCTGGTAGGCCGTACGGACCGCATCCACAAGCCAGTGGGAGATCCTTAGTTTGGAGACAGCCTTCCCCTTCCGCTGTCCTCCATAACAGACAGAGAGCTGACCTGAACGCCTGAGTGCTGAGAACGTTCCAGGTAATGTGTGGGACACGGACCGGGCATGATAGGGTCAGGTTGGGGTCATCTTCCTGGTAAGGAATTGCTTGCAGGGTCACCACCTGTTCTGAGGGAGTGGTGGTTACCATGGGCACGTATCCAGGCCGGGTTCCAACGTGAGAGTTCACCGGCCCGAATTCCAGGCACGAACGTTGACGGAAAGGGCTTGAAGGTTTCCCGCTCTTAACAGGGGTGAGCGCCACCGGGGAGGCCGTCTCCATGGAGAGGGCACCGAATGAACCGACTGAGGGCTCAATGGATCTTACTGTAGGCCCGAGGACCATAACAGATCAAGAGGGGATGTGGTGCTACCAGGGAGGGTTCGCCTTTCGGGCACCTCTTAACAAATCGTGCCCCACCGATCTGCCTTCTACCAAGTCATGGTGGCTGTACATAGACCTTGATGTAGAAGCCGAAAGGTGCCTATCCAGGCCTCCTTGGAGGAGGGGTAGCACAGATTTGATGCCGCAATTCCGTGGGTTCTACCCTTAGGAAGAACATCTGCGCCATTCCCAGGACATGCCACCGTCTGGCTCAGTCGTGCAAAGGGTGCCTCCCATTGTGGGTGGAAGGTTTCTGGAGGCTTCCTGGTCACGTTCAGGGACCATAGAAGGAAGTTCCAGAAATCTGGGCGCGGGTGCCAGATTGTGCCCCTCCCCTGAGGAAGGAGGTTCCTTCTCAGGGGGGTGTGTCAGGAAGGCAACGATGGTAGGAGCGCGAGCTCCGAGAATCAAGTTCCGTTGGGCCAATAGAGCTACCAAGAGAAACTGTTTCGAAACCTTCCTGACATTGCACCGTGTCTGTGCAATAAGGCTCACTGGGGAATAAGCCGTACGGTCCACTGAGTGTCAACAGATCTGAACCGAGGGAGTTATTGGTCAGACTGTATTACCTACTGCAATGAGAGGATTCAGGTAAGGCAACAGATCTACCTGTGCCTGGCTGAATTGACTCCAAAACAGCTGGACCGTCTGAGGGTGGAGCCTCCACTCACCTCGGGGCGAACCCATCACCCGGAAAGTGAGTGGCGCACAGAAGCCTGAGTCTGTGCTGGCTTCAGGGCAAGAGATGGCGGGTGAGTTGTGATATGTGAAAGTAGCGTACACCATCCTGGTGGTTGGTGTATGCCACAGTCGCTGTGTTGTCAGCGCCGACCAACACATGCTTGTCGCGACAGAGGCCGAAACCCCTTCAGGGCCCAAGCATTGTGAACAACTCAAGGCAATTGAATGCCTAAGCAGCCGAAGGCCTAACTGAACCCCGAGGCTGCATACCCGTTGCACATGGCACCCCAGCTTGACTTGGAAGCAACTGTAGAGACACAGTGCGTCTAGACACTTGTCCCAGGGGCAACCTGCCCGCAGGACTAACGTGTCCCCAAGGGCTGAAGGTTGCAACACAAAGTGTGATGTACACACAATGCGAGCCTGGTGCCACGCCCATCTCGGGACTCGGTGTGACGTCAGTGCTACAGCGGTTCCATATGGATCGGGTCCAGCAGCGTGACCGCGGCTGAAAATGCCATATGTTCCAGGAGCCCTGGTACATGAAGGAGACTGCTGTGGTGAACCGGAGTGCACTTGCGCACTACAGCACTGACTGTACACAGTCCTAGGCAAACGCGTAGAACAGTGACTGAGTCCATACGGAGAAAAGAGAAACCCCGTACTGAGGAGAGTTTACTCTTTTCCCAAAATGACCTGAAGTCCCAATCAAGCCAGGTGGTTGTGAACCACATCCCTGAGAGTGCAAACCGAACCTCGTGAGTGTGCTAGGACAGCCAGTCACAGATAACTGAGAACGCACATGCCCTCTACCCCGAGGGGGCGAGGGCAGCCCCTGTGACCTCCGTAAAGTTACGGGGGGTAGGGATAGGCTGCAGGGGGAACCTTGTACTGATGAGCCCGACCTCGAAGACAAAGTCTTGGAAGGATCAAGACATGACAGTACGCATCCTTCAGGTTCAACGCCACCGACCAATCTTAAGCCCTGACCCACAAGGGCTGTATGTTCCAGGGCTAACATTTGAATGGGAGCTTGAAAAGGGCCCGATTCAAAATATCCCTGTTATAAGATTGGCATGAGTCGACCACCCATCCTAGTACAATGAAGTAGGGGCTGAAAAACCCCTCCCTCATTTTGGCTGCCGGGGTAGGCTCTATCGCACCCTTCCCAGGGGGGCTGCGATTTCCGCTTTAAGAACCACAGCATTCTCGCCCTGAGTCGATTGTCAAGAGAATGCCATAGACTTCAGCGGATGCCTTGCAACTTGAGTCGCGTAGCCAAGTCAAGTAATTCTCGAGAAGCTAATGGGAGATCGCGCCCACGTAGGGACTCTGCTAGCATTCTCAGTGAATTATACCCGACGTACCTGGAACGGGGATGTTGCTGAATAAAGCAAAGAGCGCCGTGCTTGGATATGAAGCAGCAAGAACACGGTGTGACTTTGCCAACATGCAGAGAACCAGGTAAGTGCCCAACCACCCTGGCCTGCAGGCTCAGTATCTAGCCATCACATGGAGGGCTATTGCTGCAAGATAACCGAGACTGACCAGGCAGTGACTGTCTGCGGAAGACAGTCAGAAATGGTTGTGCCGAATCCACCTCTCATCCCCGGGTCGAGAGTGGATCTGGGTGGGTCAGTTAGGCCGCCTGCTCTGGATTGCTCGGCTGAGGAAAAACTAGAAGCCTAACGAGGGTTCTAGCAAGCCTACTGACAAGCTGGTGTTGCCACCTTCCCACAAGAACTTTGACCGCTGGGCGGGTCTGGCCGGAGGCCCGGCTGTCGCGGGGCCTCAGGAGTTCTATAGGGGGCCGTCCGTAGCGACGAACAGACAGGAGTAGTCGGGGGAGAGGGCCGAAGCCCGACCCACGGCTGAGGCTGCTCCTTAACCACCGTGAAGGACTTGCGTACAAATTCTATCACGGTGTTGCCAGAAGGACTGACCTGGGAAATGGGGGGGGGGAGCGGACTTCAATTTTCCCGCATTTCTGACAGGTGAAGCCACAGGTGGCGCTCCTGGACCAACAAAGTGGATATCGCCCTTGCCAGAGCATGCGCCACGACCTCATAGCTCAGCGAGCATAATTGGTTATTGTACGCAGTTCCCGTAGCTCTAGGTTGGAACCACCCTCGTATCGAACTCACAACACCACGGCCCGAATGCCCAGAGGATGGCCGTGGCATGTAAGGCGGACGCAGCTCGTCCAGAAGCCGTGTAAGCCCTGCCCAGAAAAGAACTTACAGGCTCTGGACGGGGGTCATGGGAGGAATCCAACAAGCGGCGGCATTTTGCGGGGAGTACCCCGCAAATGCCCCCTCCGCCTGGGGAACCCCTGAACCCCCTCGCTGGACCCCCATCGAGGGTGGTGAAGGAGGAGAAGTTGGTCTATCACGATCCACCCGTTTTTTGTTTTTTTTTTTAAACGGGCTTTCTGCGATCCCATTGACTTCTCGTGCACTTCCAGGAAACAGGCACTGGAAACGAGCATACAGGTCGTTACCCAGATGTCTATTAATCAGCCCTTCCTTGGCTGCCCGTTTCAGGCACGGCCGCCATTTTAGCATCCGCCTCAAACTGAGAATCAACCCCCCAGAGGTTTGCTCAGCTGAAACTTCAGCTTAAAACAGTTTACGTCCTCCTAGCGATGTTGCCGCTAACCATTTTCGCCCAATTAGGAGCTCCAAATAAGAAAGTCAGCTGTACTAAGACAGACTAACAACTTGTCCGGAAGCTCGATCGAGGGACGCGAGGAGCAAGGGGTTTGTGGGGTTTTGACCCGTCAAAACCTTCCTTGCTTTCTAATGCTCGTCACCAACGCACATCGCAACAGCCTCGTACCCCGGAAGTAGAAGGACCGGAGCGGGAAGCAGTCGGGGTGAGCCGCGGCGAATGAGAATCTCAACACTGAATACAACGGTCGTGTCGATCGTTTGGATCGAGGAACGCGAGGAGTGAGAGGTTTGCGGGGTTTCCACCCATGTTGCCGCTTCTCACGCAGAGACGCTGCATTCGGCTCCGAAAAACAGAACGAGTGAGCAGATGCACATGCTGCCCTATTTATACCCGGATATCCGGGGCGTGGCCAGTTATGCAAATTCTGCACACCCAATTTCATTGGCCTTTTTCAAAACTGTCAGAGGTGTTTGGGCTCCCAAGAGCGACCCCTAGTGTCGTACACTACTCGACACAACTCGGAGTGTACGACAGATAGGGAACTGTTTTTTTGAATGACAGCAGTTTTAATGAAGTACATTTTGAAATATCCTGTAGCAGTGTTCTACTGAAAAATCAAGATTAAAAATGAGCATGCATTTTTGCTTGCTTCTAGCCATTAATGTATGCTTTTTACTTTTAGCCCCAACCGATGATAAAATCAATCAGCAAGAACTTCCTAGTGTGGCCGGAACGATTTTGCTGTAGGTGCATGCCCACTACTTCCTGTGAAACCAGTTAAAGCTCTGATCTTTTAATTGTGTTCTTATGATGCCACACTGTAAGCCCTTATCAGTAATAACAACAAATCTGCCTACAGAGATATAGTACCAGGGTAAAACCAACAATCTGTCAACAGGATCGAGAAGACAAGACAGACCAAGATCAAGACTTGACATGTACAGTGCATCAACAACTTAAAAAATGGGAAAGAACTAATTATGTGTATTATTCATATTACATTTATAACTCTCTGAGTGTATGTATATACATTATGTATATACAGTGTTGGGGAAAATTACTTTTAAAAGTAATGCATTACAATATTGAGTTACTTGATTACATTTTATGGCAATCTGGGCAGGGGGTTTGCTTGTTTGTGTTTAGTATAAAAAGTTCTGTTTCTGGCAAATGTAAAAGCCTTTTCACACTTTGAGAAGAGTAAATTCACGTCTGTACAGTAGACCGCAGAAAAAAAAAATCAACTCTTCAGCAATAAAAAAAGGAAAACAAATGTAAGATTATCTTGAATAATGTTTGCTTATTAGTACGGTTGAATTGGATCATCAAAGGTCGGCAGCAAAGACACGGTTAATAAAATTGTATTAAATGCATAAGGGATATTTGTATTATTTAACATTTAATTATTGCAGGTTTGCATCATGTTCTGAGTTGAATTTCACTGTTTTTATTCATTTTGAGGAATACTGAATCTGTTTTTTTGTGAGTGAGATAAATGAATTCATGTTCACATTTATTCTAGAAGTAACATCTTACTCCCGATTTCTCTCAACATGGGGAAAGGACAGCTTTTAATCAATAAATGGGGGGAAAAGTAACTGGCATTACTTATTTGAAAAAAGTAACTCAGATATGTTCTTGTCAATTAAAAAGTAATGCGTTACTTTACTAGTTATTTGAAAAAAGTAATAATATTACGTAACTTGCGTTACTTGTAATTCGTTAGCCCCAACACTGTATATATATACAGGACAAAAAAAGGGAAAAAATACCAGTTAATCATTATTACAAAATGTCAGCACAAAAACGTTAATTAAATGATTTATTTTTTGTTTTTTTTTATGCCCTGTTTACACTAGTGCATTTTTGTTTTAAAATGAAAACGATCCTCGTCTACACTAGCGTTTTTCTCTGCATTTCAGAAACAATCTCCGTCTACACTACACAACCGAAAACGTATGTCACATGACAAAGACTACAGAATACCTTAGACCTATCACTCGTATAGTTTTGAATGGGGAACGATTCAATGCTCATTATGGCCGCGAAGCCCCGCCTTCTTAATGAAAGAGCCAGTCGCTGATGAGTAAAGTCAGCCCGTCAACACAGCAGCGAAGTCCCGGTTGCTATAGAAACAGTCAGCGTTCTGAGACGTGCGATTAGCATGTGCATTGGTTGATCGAGCCTAAAAAAAATAAGCTTCTTTAACGCTAAGCACAAGGAACTATATTTTTGAGGCAGTACTTGTCAGATTTGATTGGTGATTTCAAATATGAAATTTAATCGTAAGCTTGCAGCATTTGCAGTGGTCTGCAGCGTTTTCAAAATTCTCCGCTTTCGAGGGTTGTCCCCCTCACTTTTAGAAACAGGTGATTCTGTCCCCCGCACTTTTTTTGACCTAGCGCCAATATTTACGCCCGTGTTCTCTGATTTGTTAATTACATTTGAGTGAACTAAGGTTTAGCCAATCACAACGCGAATCTCTTGGGCGTCTGCCATGAGCTTCAAATCTTGTTGCTCTTGTGAATTTTCGTTCGTTCACTCACTTGGCTGTCTGGGGTAAAAAGCAGAGGACGATTACATCCTTTTTTCAAACACACAATGTGAGTATGTGTTACAGAATGTCGCGATGACACGAATCACACGTTTCCATGTTATGATTTAACGATGAAAGACAACAGAACCTGTTCTGTGTACCTCGTCACGTTGCACCGAATTCAGTGCGTGTTCAATGCTTTCCTACTTGTTGCTTTGGGTAAAAGTGCCTGGTAAAGGAGACATAACAGATTATCGGGTTCTGCTGTCTTTTGTTGCACACGTGCTGCTCGCGTCCAGAGTAGAATTGTCCTTTCAAATCAAATTTGTTTTGCAACGAATATCTTATCATACTTTAGTCTTTTAATTCATTACTACGGTGGAACAAATTGCTAATATTTTAAGGAAATATACATTAATTAGTTTTCTTATACATTTAAATAATTCAGCATCTTCCACTTTGGTGCTGTAAAATGCCCATTGTTCTTCTATTTAGAATTTATTATACTGTATGAACACCCTTGGGTCACATCACCATACCGTCCCCCCCACTTTTAAATTGGCTGCTACGCCCCTGCTCACCACCACACGGTCATGTGGTTCATGGGGCTCTCAATAGTTCAAAACAACTTGGTGCTGTCAATCTCTTTGAATGAGTTTAAGTAGGATAGACAGCAGTTTCACTATATTTTCAGCAATTACTGCTAATTCATAACACATAATGTGCATTGATTGTGCACTGGTAACAAATAGGTGACTATTTTATTCTGGGGAGTGATAAAGAGACAATATGTTCTCATACTCCTTGGCAGTCAAATGTGACCAAAAAACTTAAGTTTAACCTTTCATTAATTTAAATAATGTACTTTATTTTAGTTCAGTTCTAGTTAGTTGATGTTTTTGTTTAGAGATTTTTGGTACAAAATAATAAGTGTGCTGCTCTGTCTTGCCTGTGGCCAGTTTTCTGTGTCCTCTTGAATCTCACACTAAATGCATAAGAGTTGGCAGCCCCTTATCATTACACTTATCTTTCATGATGTGAACGGGGCTTTACAAATGCCAGGTCAAAATGTTACAAAAATTGCAACATGTTAGCACAAAAATGTTTATGGAATGCATTATTTCTGAATCGTTTCAGTCGTACGTTCATCTAACATTTTTTAAATGTTATTACTTATTTCAGTTCAAAACATTCAAAATTCATGTTTCCATGGTGTTTGCAAAATTATAAAATGGAATGTTTCCTTAAAGTTCACATAACCAAAAAAAAAAAAAACCTTTTAAAACATTTTTAAAAATGACATATTGAATGTGCAGAGAACATTCAAAAGTAACATTTTAATAGGAACTTAATGGCAACCTTAGCAAAATGTCAGTTGACTGGTACTGTGTTTTTTATCATAAAATATTGTAAAATAATAGCTGCAATGCATCAAGACTAACAAATAAATCAAAAATAAAAAAGTTTTATAGAGTTGTGTATCTCCCCCCAATCAGTTTGAATAACTAGCTGCTGCACGGTGCTGCTCTGTCTTGTCTGTCAGCGGTTGTCGGTGTCCTCTTTGCGCCGCCAAAAATTTTTTCACTTTGTGAGTAAATGGATGTGTGGTGTGAGAAAACTCAATTGCATGAGTCTGACAGTAAATTCTTGAGAGTTGGCAGCCCCTTATCATTATAGTGTGAACGGACCTTTACTTAGAATGTGCAGACTGATATACACAACATAGACATTAGGAAATGTCTGATAGCAGCAGTGACATCAAGTTTGCTATATGACATTTTAGGCCTTTATCAGACCTTTATCTATAAAATGTGGTGTCATTTGCAGACTTGATGTAACTGCTGCTACACAACATCACATCACAATACGTAGTGGGCATCAGTGTTGAGAAACTAATTTTGTGGTGTTTTCTGTCCGATGATGCATATTTTAAAGAAAAGACTGAAAAAAAAAAAAGACTGGAAATATAGTTTTATAATATGTCACACTGTGTTGTTTTGTATATGTTTAAAAACAAAACAATATATACACATCCTTTAAAATAATTCAGTCTCCACAAAACCGTTTTCTCAACCTGTTGCAGGCAGATGCCCAATGTGATGTGTGACCAGCCCTTAGTGATGTAATACCAGGCGTTGCTGTCTGATATAAAATCAACAGTCTGTCACCAGGACCGAGAAGACAGAGCCAGATCAAGACTCAACTTGTACCAGTGCACCAACAGCTGAAAAAATGGGTATGTGTATTATTTATATTACATATTCAAATTACAAGTGTTTTTGCAGTAAATGCAAAACTGTGAAAGATACAATCAATGCACACATAGTAAAAATGATTGCAAAAATTATATAATTAAAATAATATAATTAAGTCAGGGCAAAACATGTTTTTCAATTACTTAAAATGTCAATAAAAGAAATAATAAAAAAATAATAGTAATAACAATAATAATTAATTAATTAATTAATTAAATAACACAAATAAATAAATAAATAAATAAACAAATAAATAAATTTCAGCTTAATTGTTTAAGTTATTCAAGATGGCAAAAAAAAAAAATACAAAGTTGAAATTACTTTTTCTAATTTGATTATACTGATATTAAAAAACATTCACATCATCAAGACAATATACTTTTAATTGTTTTAATGATGTAGCCCAGTCCATTAAAGGCTTTTTTTTTTTTCTACACAAGTGCCTTGGAATATTTCATTTTTCAATGTAACATTTTTGTCATAATTAAACATGGATATTATTCTTTAAATGAATAATACTGGACAGATTACAGATTAGGAAGGTATTAAATGAACTTCTGGAACCAACGCCAGACACTAGGGGAATTTAGTCTTTAAAATATAAGCAATAACTGCTGGAATAACAGAACCGTAATATTTGCATACTGAATATTATTTGGTCTTCTTTCCTATTAGCGTTCTTAATTTTGATTGGTTTACTTTATTGAATATAACCACATTTACACAGCAAAAAACAAGTCTGTTTTTTTTTTTCAGTATTCAATTTTTTTCAAACTCAGTGGTTTCTCTGCATTATTGCTTTGATTCACAGTTCATTCACAAACACATCTTTCACAATTAGTAATATTTTCTCTGTAAAAATCAAGTTGTACAATTTAATCTGTTTATTCAAACTCTGGTCAATATCTGCTACATCTACAGTAATTGCTACAGTAATGGCCATATAAAGGCCAGTGCCAAAAGTTTCTTATTCACTAGTATAAAAAGACTCCTTAATCCACAGGAGCTGTTTGAGCAGGCCATAAGCAGACAAGCTAAAAGTATTTTATCTGACAGTACACATGTGCTGTATCCTGAATATAGGTTAATGAATTCAGAGAGGAGGATCAGTGTATTCTGTGGGTATGGTGGAGGGAGGGGGGTTTGATGGATTAGGGTAGGAGTGTTAATTGCATAGGTCCATCTGGTGAAATTGTACGACATTTATATATATATATATTAATTTTCTTTATTTTGTTTATTTATTTATTTTTTCTCCATGTTATGTCTTTTCTGTGCAGCACGCCCTCTGTCCAAGCCAAATTTCTCCCATGGGAGATGAATAAAGTTAACCTAACCTAACCTAACCTAACCTTACCCCTCACACATGACAAGACAAACATTTCTATAAGTGCTAAAATCAGACAGCCCTCACTGTTTTCTCTCTTTTTCTTCCTTTGTGTAGAAAACACCAGTTTTGAAACTGAAAACATGACCGGAGGAACAGCATATAACTTCACTGTGAAGCATGAGAGACTTACAAAACTTGAAGTCTTTTTCTTATGGATTTTCTTTGCCACCTTTGTTTTGGGTCTCATTGGAAATGGGCTTGTCATATTTCTGACTGGCTGCAGAATGAAGATGACCGTCAACGCCATTTGGTTTCTCAGCTTGGCAGTTGCAGACTTCATCTTCTTGTTTTCCTCATGCATAGGTCTTCTCTCAGTTTTGGGCGAGTGGCGATTACTAATAATAAATGTCATTTTCTCCATAATTTTACAAATAAATCTATTTGCTAGTATTTTTTTCCTTGTAGTTATCAGTCTGGACCGATGTCTGTGCACATGGATGGTTGTTTGGGCTCAAAACAAACGAACTTTACTTAGAGCCAGGATCATCTGCATAATTGTGTGGGTTTCATCCATCGGCTGCAGCATTCCTTTCTTTAATTATCGTATGTTCACTTATGTATTTACAGTGGGCTTTCTCATCCCCTTTCTGATAATTTTATCTTCATATATAGCTATTGGAGTACGAATCAAACGCTTCAAAGGCAGAAAGCAGCTCAGGTCATACCGGATCATTATAACCGTAATCTTAGCTTTTTTCATATGTTCGTTTCCATACTATGTTTGGCGTTTTTATACATTAACTGTAGAAAAAAATGATCAACACGTGTTTAGAATTGTCAGTATCTACATGATTCACCTAAACAGCTGTCTGAACCCCATTCTCTATGTATTCATGTGTGATGAGTATAAGAAGAAGCTGAAACAGTCTCTGCTGCTGGTGCTGGAGACGGCTTTTGCTGAAGATCATCTGGGCTTTAATGCAGATGGAAGTGGACGAGCAGGACAAGAAAACCAAACTGAACTGTTAGATTTGTAGAAAACCGGTCCCTAAATGATGAACCTGGATTTAATCCAGTATGTACTTATCTAGCAACTTGTAAAAAGCAGCAACTACAAAATTCATTTTGATCTTTGTCTGTATGTAATTTGTGTTGTAAAACCAAACAGAGAAAGTCTCTTTAAGTATAGGCAAATGAACATTATATATGTTTATTGAACTTTATTCTGAATAAAACCACAGTGTTTAAAAAAATCATTTAATGGATTTTTCTCTTTCAGTAGCAATTTTTATTGTAGGGTTTCCTTAAAAAAACAACAACAAACAAGATAAATAAATATAACAAATCAGATAATAATAAAATAATCTGGCACAAATACAAAATTCTAAAGATATTGGTGAACAATTTAATAAGTTGAGCTGATCACCTATAGGACAAAAAAAAAAAAACAGTTTAAAATGGTCCAAATATCAGGTCAAAATGTTACAAAATTTACAAAATGTTAGCACAAAAACATTTATGGAATGCATTATTTCTGACTTGTTTTAGTCAGACATTCATCTAACATTTTTTTAAACGTTACACTGTAAAAAACAATTTGTTGAGTCAACTTAAAATAATTTGTACCCTGGCTGCCTTAAAATTTTAAGTTCATTCAACTCAAAAAAAGTTTATTCAACTTGAAATGTTAAATTATACTAAGTGACAACTTAGATATTTGAGTTGAATCAACTTACAGTTTTAAGGCAGCTGGGTAACAAATTATTTTAAGCTGACTCAACAAATTGTGTTTTTTTTGTTTTTTTGTTTTTTTTAACAGTCTACTTGTTTTAGTTCAAAACATTCAAAATTCATGTTCCCATGGTGTTTGCAAAATTTAAAAAATGGAATGTTTCCTTAAAGTTTGCATAACCAAAAGAAAAAAAAAAAAAGTTTACATTTTAAAACATAAAAAATTACATTTTGAATGTGCAGGAAACATTCAGAAGTAACATTTTAATAGGAATTTAATGGCAACCTTAGCAAAATGTCAGTTGACTGGTACTGTGTTTTTATTATAAAATATTATAAAATAACAGCTGCAATGTAGCAAGACTAACAAATAAATCTGAATAACTCGCTGCTGCACGGTGCTGCTCTGTCTTGTCTTTCAGTGGTTGTCAGCGCCTCCGGAAAAACAATTAACCTAAACCCTTCCATATTATCCTTGCAGTCATCCTGGCCTTCTTCTTCTGCTGGCTTCCCTTTTATGTTTACATATTCCTCGAAGTGTGGTTGATTTCAGCCAGATAGGGCTCTTTATAGTCAGTCTTACTAAATTTTTTTACTAATTTAAAAAAATTTGTAATTGTATTGTGTATTTGTATCTCATTTCCCTGGATCACTGTTTTATAGTGGACTAAAATGTGTTCTTCCTTTTACTTTACAACACTATTTAAATAAATCTCACACAAATGTGAAAAAAACTATTTCAGTATTTTTTTTTTAACTTAAAACATAAAAAAAATAAAGAAAATGTTTAATTAATTTTATTATTTTTGTTTATTTTATTTATTTTTTTTTTTAAGACAAGTATCTACATTATAAAAAATATAGTGATTTTATTTCTAATTAGTTATTTATTTATTTAGTGTGTGGGGGGGTATGTGTGAGTGTACAGACATACACATTTTTATAAATGTCCAGAAACAACCCAGTTTCAGTGAAGTACATTTTGAAATATCCGGTACCAGTGTTCTACTGAAAAATCAAGATGAAAAATGAGCATGCATTTTTGCTTACTCCTAGCCATTAATGTTTGTTTTTTTTTACTTTTAGCCCCAACTGATGATAAAATCAATCAGCAAGAACTTCCTGTGAAACCAGTTAAAGCTCTGATCTTTTAATTAAGTGTTCTTATGATGACACACTGTAGGCCCTTATCAGTAATAGCAACAAATCCTATAGAGATATAGTACCAGGGTTTGCTGTTTGGTATAAAACTAAAATGAAGCATATAGCGTTAGTTCTGGCAGGTCATGTGAGTCAAGCTCGCATCAGCTGACTCTCAGCTGATCGCATCTACCTTTGGGAATACAACACCTATCATGGCATTCCTATATAAGCTCTATTCAGTATTATTCGGCAGCTTTGTCGCTTGCTCAGGAGCAAAACACCCTCCTCCATCCCCAACTCCTCCTTTTGCCACAGTCAGAACTTGGCTTCTGATATTCCTCATTGAATCAGTCTCCTTTTATCTGAGTAATGTCTTACGCTTAAATATCATTAAGTACATTAATGATATCTGCTTTGTTCTGTTCTGTTTACCCAGGGGGGTTATTATTGCTGCTCTTCCTGCTAATTCATGACATGCTGCATGGATGGGCAGGGAGTTTTTTGCCCAGAACAGAATCATGCCACCAAACCAAACTGTATGCTAACTGTCTATAATTTTGAGGACCGTGGTCCTGACAGGACTTAGATATTCAAGTTAACTTAACAAAAATATGGTTAAACTTAAAAGCTGGGTAAGTTACCCAGCTGCCTTAAAATTTTAAGTTAAATCAACTCAAATATCTAAGTTGCCACATAGTATTTAACATTTCAAGTTGACTAAATGTTTTTGAGTTGACTAAACTTAAAATTAAGGCAGCCATGTTTTTAATAAAGGATAATTAGATTTGATAAAGAATTTATTTATTATAGTATATTTATTTATTTATTTTTCAGAAATACTGTGTTGTGTATTTACAATTTTCTGATAAATATCCCCTCAGCATTTGTTGGTAACGTTATACATGTCATCTCACACAAATGTGAAAAAACTATTTCAGTACACCTTTTTTATTTAACTTAAAATGTCAAAAAATAAAGAAAATATTAATTAAAACCTTAGATTTTTTTTGTAGGACAAGTATCTACATTATTGTAACGAGGAGACGGGAGGCAGGCGGATCCATTTGCAGACTTTTATTAACACAACGAGGCAAAGACATGGTCGAGAGGCAGGCAGGGTCAAACAATGGCAAACAGGTGTTTAGACAGCGAGACGAAGAATAGTCCATAAACAGGCTAGGGTGAGAGTGACATCTGGTGGTGAGCGAACAGCGGGACACCGACCAGATTCGTGACATAGCTGGGAGCGGCTTCCAGGCGCTCCAACAGCAAAGCAGTCCTGGGGAGCGGTGGGAGGGCCAGGAGACTGAGGCAGAACCAGTAGGGAGGAAGCCTTCCAGGGCGGAACAGGAGGCGGAGCAGGAGCCCTCCAGGGCAGAGTCGGAGGCGCCGGAACCCTCCAGGGCGGAGCAGGAGGCGCCGGAGCCTTCCAGGGCGGTGCCGGAGGCGGAGCAGGAGGCGCCGGAGCCCTCCAGGGCGGAGCCGGAGGCCCAGCAGGAGGCCCAGCAGGAGCAGGGGGCGCTGGAGCCCTCCAGGGCGGAGCCGGAGACGCAGGGGCCCTCCAGGGCGAACAGGGGCCCGCGTCATGGGCTGGGACCTGGGGAGAGCAGGGACAGAGGAGACAGACAGAAGAAAGGGAGAAGCAGAGAGTTTTGAGGTTAACGCCCCCTCCATAAGAGGTTCTACAGCTGGCGCTGACACCTCTGGAGGCATTGGCGCAGCTTCTCCGACGGGGGAGGCCTCTGGAGCGGACTTGAGACCAGACGGGACCTCTGGAGCAGACTTGAGACCAGACGGGACCTCTGGAGCAGGCTTGAGATCAGACAGGAGCTCTGGAGCAGGCTTGAGACCAGACGTGATCTCAGAGGACTTGTGAACAGACCCTGACCTCGGGGCGGACTTCGTGAACAGGCGTGACCTCCAGCGGACTTCGTGAACAAGGCGGTTCGTGAACAGCCCCCCGGACTCGTGAACAGACCCCCGGGGCGGACTCGTGAACAGACGTGACCCCCGGGGCGGACTCGTGAACAGACGTGACCCCCGGGGCGGACTCGTGAACAGACGTGACCTTCGGAGTGTAGTGTGCGGCCCACATACTGAGAATGGTGACCGCCCTCGCATTAGTAGACCTAATGTGACTTGACTCTGGGCGGTCAGACGAGGCGTGATGGGGCTCTGGGCCGTCAGGCGGGACATGACTGGACTCTGGGCGGTCAGACGAGGCGTGACTGGACTCTGGAGCAGCAGCAATAACTTCGTTTGGCTCATGAAGCTCAGCTGTGGTTTTACTTGGTTCATGGAGATTGGCTGTGACTTGACTTGATTTGTGAAGATCAGTAGTGAACTGCTTTGACTCATGGAGATCAGCAGTGACCTGATCTGACACGTGAAGACCATCGGTGACTTGAACTGGCTTGTGAAGATCATTGACTTTACGTGACTCAGGAACGACCGCTTTGACTTGACTGGACTTGGAAGCTTGACTGGACTTGGAAGCTACAGCTGTAGCCTGACTTGACTCTGGAGCAGCGGCTGAAGCTTGACTTGGCTCTGGAATAACAGCAGCAACTTGACTTGGCTCATGAGAATCTGCTGTAGCGGGACCTGACTCATGAACAACAGCCGTAACGTGACTTGACTTGTGGGGAACGACAGCTGTGTCTTGACTTGCCTCTGTGTCTTGACTTGACTCTGGGGTAGCCGCCGCGGCATGGAGCGCCATTTTAGCTGCCCATACCGTCATGAGGGGTGAGTCCAGCACGTGGGCCATCATGACCACAGGTGGCGTCCGGGTGCTGATCACAGGTTCAGGAATGGCGGCCATCTTGTGGAGTGGCTTGGAGATGGCGGCCATCTTGCGGAGGGGCTTGGTGACGGCAGCCATCTTGTGCAGTGGCTCAGGAAAGATGGCTGTAACTTGACTTGAGACAGGAACGATGACCGTAGCTTGACTTGACACTGGAACAGTAGCTGTAATCTTGCTTGACTCTGGAAACTCAGCCGCAGCTTGACTGAACTCAGGAAACACAGCTGCAACTTGACTTGGAAACTTGACTTGACTCAGGAAACACAGCTACAACTTGACTTGGAAACTTGACTTGACTCAGGAGCGCGGCTGCAACGGAAACGGCTACAACGCAACTAACTGACTCAGAACGCAGCTGCAACTTGACTTGGAACTGACTTGACTCAGGAAATGCAGCTGCAACTTGACTTGACTCTGAAACTTGACTTGACTCGGGAAACACAGCTGCAACTTGACTTGACTTGGAAACTTGACTTGACTCAGGAAACGTAGCTGTAACTTTAAATGGCTCTTGTATGGCAGCTGTGACGTGACGGAGCTCTGTTTTCGCCGCCATTTTGTGAACGGGCTCCGCCGTCGCCGCCATCTTGTGAGCGCGCACCGGCGCGGCCGCCATTACACGGGCGGGCTGCATGGCCGTCGTTACCGCGATGTAGCGTTGCTTCCCCGCGACACCCACAGTGAGCGATGAACCAGAAATCTGTAGTGCAATGTCTATGTATTGTTTTAGAGTCCAGTGGGGTTGATAAATTGGCATTGAGGAGCGGTAGGGTTCAGAAAGCCCTCCATGGAAGAATATCATAAGACACAGATCGTCCATAGAAGTCTGACTAGCTAACATAACAAAGTCCGAAATGTACTCCTCAATGGACCGCTCACCTTGTTTAAGACGCACGATCTGAGCTGCTGTATTCGGAGCTGCTGGATCCTTGTTGGCTGAGTATTCTGTAACGAGGAGACGGGAGGCAGGCGGATCCATTCGCAGACTTTTATTAACACAACGAGGCAAAGGCAGGGTCAAACAATGGCAAACAGGTGTTTAGACAGCGAGACGAAGAATAGTCCATAAACAGGCGAGGGTCGAACAGCGGTGTACGTTATCCAAAGGGCGAAGCAGGAGAATGGTCAGACAGGCGAGAGTCACAAAAGGCAGGCGGCGGGAACAAACGAAACAAATAAACAAGGAAAAACAAACGGAAACCAGACACGAGATACAAGGGAACGCTTTGAATGAATGCAAAAACAATTCAATACTCAGCAAAGTGTAATAGGAAGACCGGGGCTTTTATACAGTCTCTGATTGGGCGCAGGTGGTGGGAGCGGTGGCTGATGGATAATGTAGTCCGGGGTGTAATGCAACAGTCAGTGTGTGATAGGGTGAGAGTGACATCTGGTGGTGAGCGGACAGCGGGACACCGACCAGATTCGTGACAATTATAAAAAAATAGTTTAGTGGCTTTATTTCTAATTAGTTATTTATTTATTTAGTGTGTGTGTGTGTGTGTGTGGGTATATGTGAGTGTATGTCCAGAAACAGTTTTGTTTGTGAATCTCTATTTTCCATTAATTTTTTTTTTGATTCTATTTTAATCGTTTCATTACATTTTAATAATCAAAAGCATGTCTAATGAATTTATAAAGAATAATGAGATTAGGTAAAGAATTAATTTATTATAAAATATTTATTTGCCAGTACTTTCCTGCTGGCAGTGATCAGTCTGGACCGCAGCCTGTCCACCTGGTTGTGTGGGTTGCCTGCTTCTTTGCCTGCCTTTAGTCATCGGAGAACACATTCCTATTCTCCAGAACAAATCCTGTGCATACCTGGCTTTTCGGGACCGGTTTCCTCATCCCGTTCATCATTATTTTGGATTCTTATGTGGTGATTGGAATAGGAGTTAAGCGCCTCAGGAAAAACAATAAACTAAAACCCTTCTGTATTATCCTGGCAGTCATAAGCCGTTTTCCACTATCGGGCCGAACGGTTCTCAGAACGGTCAGGTACGGTTCCAGTTGTGTTTCAACCTGAGCCTGGTACGGCACGGCATGATTACAAACCATTCTCGGCCCAGAATTCTCGGCACAGTTAGACAACCGTGCCAAACCGTACTGATAGAATGTGTGTGCTAAGCGAAAGTGCGCTATGATCAAACATCCAAACAGCTGCGTTCATAGCTCATGTGGTATTTTTTACCTTCTGTGTCCGTCTCTGCTGGCATGCATATCCCCTCAGCATTTGTTGGTAACGGTATACCTGTCATCTCATACAAAAAATTGTATTTAACTTAAAACGTAAAAAAAAAAAATATATATATATATATATATATATATATATTTTTTTTTTTTGTAGGACAAGTATCTACATTATAAAAAATAATTTAGTGATTTTATTTCTAATTAGTTGTTTATTTATTTAGTGTGTGGGGGGGTATATGTGAGTGTATGTCCAGAAACATGAAAAATTAAGTTTGATATAGTCAAATAGAGTAAGAAAAACTGTGGTTTTTAGAATGACAGCAGTTCACTGAAGTACATTTTGAAATATCCGGTAGCAGTATTCTACTGAAAAATGAAGATAAAAATGAGCATGCATTTTTGCTTGCTTGTAGCCATTAATGTTTGCTTTTTACTTTTAGCCCCAAACTGATGATAAAATCTATCAGCATGAACTTCCTAGTGTGGCAGGAAAGATTATGCTGTAGGTGCATGCCCCCTACCCCCTATGAAACCAGTTAAAGCTCTGATCTTTTAACTAAGTGTGCTTATGATGCCACACTGTAGGCCCTCATCAGTAATGACAACAAATCAGCCTATAGAGAAAGAGTACCAGGGTAAAACCAACAATCTGTCAACAGTATCGAGAAGACAAGAAAGACCAAGATCAAGACTTGACTTGTACAGTGCATCAACAACTTAAAAAATGGGTAAGAACTAAATATGTGTATTATTCATATTACATGTTTATAACTCTCAGAGTGTAGTAAAAGTAAGACTGTGTAAGACACAATCAATGCACAGATTAAACAATTTAAATATTATTATTCAAGTTATTTAAGATTCAACTAAGATTAAAAATATATATATATATTTTTTTTTTTTCAGTTTGATTATTCTCAAACATTTAAAGCAGCAACAGAACTTAAGTTTTAAAGTTGAACTACGTAGATTCATCTAAGTGTTGTTGAAGATACTGAAACACAATACAAATATACCATCTTCAAAATATAATGACAGAAACCCGTTTCCGCCACTGAATAAAAAATTTAAAAAGGTAATTGCGATTTTTTTACATCTCGCAATTCTTACTTTTTTCTCAGAACTGAGTGATATAGCCTCAAGTCGCAATTACGAGTTATAAAGACAGAATTGCGGTATATAAACTCGCAATTGTGAGGGGGAAAAAATTAATATTTTCTCTGAATTGCAAGTTTATGTCTAATAGTTCTGACTTAATAACTCGCAATTGCATGTTACAAATTTAGAACTGAAAGATAAAAAGTCACAATTAGATTTTTTTTAGTGCTGGAAACAGGCTTCCATAGATAACTGCTGGAATGGCAGCATTGTAATATTTGCGTACTGTATTTAATTTTTATTCAATATCTGGTACATTGACTGCCACAGCAATAGTGATAAAAAGCATCAGTGGTCAATGCCAAAAGTTTCTTATTCAATAATATAAAAAGAACCAAGACCCCTCACACATGACAAGAAAAACATTTCTTTAAATGTGAAATCAGACAGCAGAAATGATGTGTAAATACTGTACAGTAGAGTTCATTAAATATTGGTCTTACATCATACATCCATCGGACACTTTTTTGTTGTTCCCTCGGTCCTCTGTGCATTTGATGCAACAGAACCATTATACACTATGACTTGAGAACAAAACTGAACGCATATTAATTTTAGGTTTATTTTAGGTTTTTAAAAAGCAGGTTAAACAAAATGGCATTTTGCTGTGTGATACTGCAGGCAAAAAATTATTTTGCACATGAAAACACATCAAGATGATAAGCTGATGCTTTTGAAGATCTAAAATCAGCCTTCATGTGTTTTCTCTCTCTTTCTTCTTTGTGTAGAAAACACCAGTTTTGAAGCTGAAAACATGACCGGAAACACAATACAACATAATACCACTATTCAGCAGGGGGGATTTACAAACTTGGAGATCTTTTCATTTTGCATTTCTTTTGCCACCTACATTGTGGGTCTCATTGGAAATGGGATTGTCATATTTCTGACTGGATGCAGGATGAAGATGACCATCAACGCCATTTGGTTTCTCAACTTGGCAGTTGCAGACTTCATCTACTTGTTTTCCTCATGCATAGATCTTCTCTTATTTTTAGTCCACTGTCCAGAAATGTTCTTCATAATGTTACAAATAAATATGTTTGCTAGTATTTTTTTTCTTGTAGTTATCAGTCTGGACCGATGTCTGTGCACATGGATGGTTGTTTGGGCTCAAAACAAACGAACTTTACTTAGAGCCAGGATCATCTGCTTAATTGTCTGGGTTTCATCCATCGCCTTCAGCATTCCTGACTATATATTTATTCATAACTCTCTGATCATATATGAATTTACAGTGGGCTTCCTCATCCCCTTTTTGATAATTTTATCTTCATATATAGCTATTGCAGTACGAATCAAACACTTCAAAGGCAGAAAGCAGCTCAGGTCATACCGGATCATTATAACCGTAATCGTAGCTTTTTTCATATGTTGGTTTCCATACCATGTTTGGTGTTTTTATTCAGTAAGTGTAGAAAAAAATGATCAAGACGTGTTTAAAATTGTCAGTATCTACCTAGTTTATCTAAACAGCTGTCTGAACCCCATTCTCTATGTGTTCATGTGTGATGAGTATAAGAAGAAGCTTAAACAGTCTCTGCAGCTGGTGCTGGAGACAGCTTTTGCTGAAGATCATCTGGGCTTTAATGCAGATGGAAGTGGACGAGCAGGACAAGAAAACCAAACTGAACTCTTAGATTTGTAGAAAACCGGTCCCTAAATGATAAACCTGGGTATAATCCAGTATGTTCCTATCTAGAAACTTGTAAAAAGCAGCAACTACAAAATTCATGTTTGATGTATGACTGTATGTAATTTGTGTTGTAAAACCAAACAGAGAAAGTCTCTTCAAGTATAGGCTAATTAACATTATATATGTTTATGAAACTTTTCATGAATTCAAATATGCAAAAAGCTCATTTTGTTATGCTGATTTCTGTTTGAACTTTATTTTGAATAAAACCACAGTGTTTAAAAGATTCATGTTACCTGCATTTAGTGGATTTTTGCTCTCACAGTAGCATTTTGTATTGAAGGGTTCCCTTAAAAAACAACAACAACAAAATAAATAAAAATAACTAATAATAAGATAATAAAATATGATTTCTGGCACAGATACAAAATTGTAAAGATACTGGTTAGCAATTTAATAAGTTTAGCTGATTACATATAGGACAAAAAATGGAAAAAAAGGTAAAATGGTCCAAATACCAGGTCAAAATGTTACAAACATTACAAAATGTTAGCACAAAAACGTTTATGGAATGCATTATTTCTGACTTGTTTTAGTCAGACATTAATCTAACATTTTTTAAATGTTACTACTTGTTTCAGTTCAAAACATCTAAAATTCATGTTCCCATGGCGTTTGCAAAATTATAAAATGGAATGTTTTCTTAAAAAAATGTGCAGAGAACATTCAGAAGTAATATTTTAATGGGAACTCAATGGCAACACTTGCAAAATGTCAGTTGAATGGTACTGTGTTTTTATCATACAATACTGTAAAATAACAGCTGCAATGCAGCAAGACTAACGAATAAATCAAAAATAAAAGGTTTCAAAGAGTTGTGTATCTCAGTCTTCGTTCATCATAATTTGGCTTCTTATGTGGCGATTTGAGTACGAGTTAAGAGCCTCCGGAAAAACAATAAACTAAAACCCTTCCGTATTATCCTAGCAGTCATCCTGGCCTTCTTCTTCTGCTGGCTTCCCTTCATGTTTACATAATCCTTGAAGTATGGTGGATTGAAAAGAGTCAGACAGACTCATCAGCTGAGCTAACCAAGTTCAAGGATGTTTTTAGCCAGATAGGGCTCTTCATAGTCAGTCTTGCCTACTTAAACAGCTGCTTCAATCCCTTCTTGTACGTATTCATGTGTAAAGAGTTTCAGAAAAAGCTCAGGCAGTCTTTGGTGATGGTGTTTGAGATGAGAGTGTAATTGCAGAGGAACACCTGGCTCTCTTCTCGCAACATTCCCAATCCCAACGCAAATCTCATTCCCAGAGTGGACCGGGTCCCTGTCTGACCCAGTCTTTGACACTTGAGGGTTAAATTAAATATTCACGGTACCAAATGTATATTTAAATTAAATAAGCTATGTAAACAAAATATTAACAGTGTGTTCTTCATCATTTTTGGCACGTTGTGAGATGATTAATGGAAGCTGATGTGCCAACTATTAGAAATTTTAGATATGTTGTGCCATACATATATAAATATCTGAAGCTAAATTTGCTCTAAATGTCAAGAAATTAGTCATTCTGTTGTGTCTCATTTCCATGGATCACTGTTTTACAGTGAACTAAAATGTGTTCTTGCTTTTACTTTACAGCGCTGTTTAAATAAATCTCATACAAATGTGAAAAAACTATTTCAGTACACCTTTTTTAACTTGAAACATCAGCAATGAAAGAAAATGTTAATTATTATTATTAGTTTTATTATTTTTATGAAAAAATAATGTTGTGATTTTATTTCTAATTAGTTGTTTATTTAGTGTGTGTGGGGGGCATGTATGAGTGTATAGACATACACATTTTTATAGATGTCCAGAAACATGAAGAATTAAGTTTGATATAGTCAAAAAGAGTAAGAAAAACTGTGGTTTAGAATGACAGCAGTTTCAGTGAAGTACATTTTGAAATATCCTGTAGCAGTGTTCTACTGAAAAATCAAGATAAAAAATGAGCATGCATTTTTGCTTGCTTCTAGCCATTAATGTTTGCTTTTGTTTTTTACTTTTAGCCCCAACTTGATGATAAAATCTATCAGCATGAACTTCCTAGTGTGGCCGGAAAGATTTTACTGTAGGTGCATGCCCGCTACCCCCTGTGAAACCAGTTAAAGCTCTGATCTTTTAACTAAGTGTGCTTATGATGCCACACTGTAGGCCCTTATCAGTAATAACAACAAATCAGCCTATAGAGAAAGAGTACCAGGGTAAAACCAACAATCTGTCAACAGTATCGAGAAGACAGGAAAGACCAAGAAAGACCAGTGCATCAGCAAAAAAATGGGTAAGACCTAAATATGTGTATTATTCATATTACATGTTTATAACTCTCAGAGTGTAGTAAATAAAAGGCTGTGTAAGACACAATCAATGCACACATACAGTGTATTGTGAATTGTGTGTATTGTGAATTTTATCTCACAATTCTGCTTTTTTACTCACAATTGAGAGTTTACATCTCGCAATTCTACATTTTTTCTCAGAACTGAGTGATATAGCCTCAAGTCGCAATTACGAGTTATAAAGTCAGAATTGCGGGATATAAACTTGCAATTGTGAGTTATAATGTCCAACTCTGAGGGGGAAAAAATATTAATATTTTCTCAGAATTGCAAGTTTATGTCTAACAATTCTGACTTAATAACTCGCAATTGCATGTTACAAAGTTAGAACTCAAAGATAAAAAGTCGCAATTCGATTTTTTAAAAACACATCAAGATGATAAGCTGATGCTTTTGAAACAGATCCAAAATCAGCCCTCACTGTTTTCACCCTCTTTCTTCTTTGTGTAGAAAACACCAGTTTTGAAGCTGAAAACATGACCGGAAACACAACACATAATACCACTGTGCAGCAGGAGAGATTTACAAACTTGAAGATCTTTTCCTTTTGCATTTCTTTTGCCATCTTTGTTGTGGGTCTCATTGGAAATGGGCTTGTCATATTTCTGACTGGCTGCAGAATGAAGAAGACCGTCAACTCCATTTGGTTTCTCAACTTGGCAGTTGCAGACTTCATCTTCTTGTTTTCCTCATGCATAGATCTTCACTTATTTTTGGGCCAGTGGAAAAGTCGGTTAATGACTTACATTTACAGCATAACGTTATCGATAAATCTGTTTGCTAGTATTTTCTTTCTTGTAGTTATCAGTCTGGACCGATGCCTGTGCACATGGATGGTTGTTTGGGCTCAAAACAAACGAACTTTACTTAGAGCCAGGATCATCTGCATAATTGTGTGGGTTTCATCCATTGGCTGCACCATTCCTGACTATATATTTGATCATAATAATTTATATCTGATCACATATGAATTTACAGTGGGCTTCCTCATCCCCTTTCTGATCATTGCAGCTTCATATATAGCTATTGGAGTACGAATCAAACACTTCAAAAGCAGAAAGCAGCTCAGGTCGTACCGGGTCATTATAACTGTAATCTTAGCTTTTTTCATATGTTGGTTTCCATACCATGTTTGGTGTTTTTATTCAGTAACTGCAGAAAAAAATGATCAATACGTGATCAATACGTTTAGAAGTGTCAGTTTCTACCTAGTTTATCTAAACAGCTGTCTGAACCCCATTCTCTATGTGTTCATGTGTGATGAGTATAAGAAGAAGCTTAAACGGTCTCTACAGCTGGTGCTGGAGACGGCCTTTGCTGAAGATCATCTGGACTTTAGTGCAGATGGAAGTGGACGAGCAGGACAAGAAAACCAAACTGAACTGTTAGAAATGTAGAAAACTGGTCCCTAGATAATAAACCTGGATCTAACCCAGTATGTTTATAGTTATTATCTAGCAACTTGTAAAAAACAGCAACTACAAAATTGCTTGATGCTTGACTGTGTGTAATTTGTGTTGTAAAACCAGGGAAAAGTATACATTATATGTTTGTGAAACTTTTCATGAATTCAAATATGCAAAAGCTCATTTTGTTATGCTGATTTCTGTTTGAACTTTTCTCTGAGTAAAACCACAGTGTATCAAAAATGTTGCCTACATTTACAGGTAATTTCCTTAAGGATTTTGCTCTCACAGTAGCAAATTCTTATTAAAGGGTTTTTCCTAAAAAGCAATACAATAAATAAAAACAAATAATAAGCTAATAAAATATGATTTCTGACATGAATATAA
Source organism: Labeo catla (assembly GCA_012976165.1). Lineage (NCBI taxonomy): Eukaryota > Metazoa > Chordata > Actinopteri > Cypriniformes > Cyprinidae > Labeo > Labeo catla. The sequence continues at coordinate 95,850 of VONZ01001726.1, forward strand.
ACTTGTAAAGATAATGGTTAACAATTTAATCAGATTAAAGGATTATATAGGACAAAAAAGGAAAATAATACCAGTTGCTCATTATTACAAAATGTTAGCACAAAAACATTATGGCCACGAAGCCCCGCTTTCTTAATGAAAGAACCAATTGTTGATGAGAAAATTCAGCGCGTCAACACAGCTGCAGCAGAAGTTCTGGTTGCTATAGAAACAGTCAGCATTCTGAGACGTTCGCTTAGTACTGTGTATGCGCATTGGTTGATCGAGCCTAAAAAAAAAGCTTTTTTTAATGCTATTGGAGCACAAGGAACTATATTTTTGAGGCAGTTCTTGTCAGATTTCATTGGTGATTTCAAATATGAAATTTAATCGTAAGCTTGGTGAACAGTTTAGGAGAATTTGATGTTTCTCCATTCAAAGAGATAGGAGCTGCACTTGCCTGCCCGAGAGGCGTTTCAAAGATGGCCGCCGAGTGAAATGACTTGCCTTAAAGGGACTTTGCACATGACCATTCACGCAGGTACAACCATAGACATGTATAGATAAATTCCCTATGGCTGATGCATCTACATGCTTAGAACGGTCAAATGATGCATCTACCTGCACAAATCTATGTGTACAACAATAAGCATGATGTTAATGTTTACACAGTAGTCAAGGATACGCAGCTAAATGTGGGCAGCTACGCCATCATTTTCAAAAGTCTCCGTTTTGGTCCGTATACCTTGACGTTTTTAGTGTGTACGTTTTCAAAATTCTCAGTTTTCGAGGGTTGAAAATGCCGGAGTAGTGTAAACGCCAGGCATAACCGTAGCAAAAGTTATGCGTTTTAAAACAAAAATGCATTAGTGTAAACGCAGTCGGAGTTGGGCGTTCATCTAAAAATTGTAAATGTTACTGTATGTTTCAGAACATTGAAAACAGAACCGTTAAAGGGGTCATCGGATGCTAAGTTCAGTTTACATGTTGTTTGAACATTAATGTGTGTTGGCAGTGTATGTACAAATATAATGATAAAAAACCATGCAGTGGTTTTTAATTAATCTGTAAAAATAATATTCCCTTTTTCAAATCGAGCCATTCTCTGATGCCTGTCGTTGCAGCATCACACCGACAGAGGCCGCTCCCACGATAGTTGATTGACATGAGTGTTTTACCTCAGATCAGCTGTAACAGTCCACCCTCTTTGTTTCGATGCCAGAGCAGGGATGTAAGTTAGACAAGAATATCTCCGACTGAGCGATTGAGGAGTTGTGTTGCTGGATGTAATAATGAACATAGTGGTCGTCATTTACTCCCGACATCTGAGCCGCTGAAGATGCATTATGTTTGTTTGTGAAGGGAATGCGCCTCCTGATCTACATATATCTGTTTATGTTCGCGTGAATCATTCATGATCCAGCTTCACTTACAGCAGAAGTGAGTATAAGGGTTTTTTTATGATTTTTTGTGATCGCCTTTCCTAATAATGTGCTAGTTAGCAAGTTTAGTGGCTAAACGCGGCTAAATGCAGCTAAATGTGGCTAAAGTAAACAGGCTTGTCTCTCCACAGAGAGAAGCGAGGGGCGGGGCAAGCAGAGCTCATTTGCATTTAAAGCAGCCACAACCAGAATGAGAATAATTTTTGCAAAGCTTATTTTGGTGAGGTAAAAAGGGTGTTGTTTTACACAACCATTGAGAATTTTTAACCAAAGTATATTATAGACTTTTCATTAAGACCCTAAAGAATCATATAAACTTGTGATAAACGGGCATGACCCCTTTAAGAAACAGAGTTGTGACATGCTTTGATCTCACCGTCACACGGTCACGTGGTTCATGGGGCTCTCAATAGTTCCAAACAACTCAGCGCTGTCAATCTCTTTGAATGAGTTTAAGTAGGATAGACAGCAGTTTCACTATATTTTCAACAATTACTGCTAATTAATAACACATAATGTGCATTGATTGTGCACTGATAACTAATAGCTGATTATTTTTTTCGGTGCAGTGATAAAGAGACAATATGTTCTCATACTCCTTGGTGGTCAAATGTGATCAAAAACCTTAAGTGTAACGTTTAATCAAATAAATAATTGTACTATATTTTAGTTCATTTCTAGTTAGTTGATATTTTTGTTTAGAGATTTCTGGTACAAAATAATAAAAGTGTGTTGCTCTGTCTTGCCTGTGGCTAGTTTTCTGTGTCCTTTTGAGTCTCACGCTAAATGCATAAGAGTTGGCAGCCCCTTATCATTACACTTATCTTTTATAGTGTGAACGGGCCTTTACTTTGAATGAGCGAACTGATATACATAATGTGGAAATGAGAATTTATAACACCACTGGATGCTGCAATTGACTGATCAGAATGTACAAAATGAAAATGGTGTATGTAAATATGTTATGAAACCATATTCAAAGTAGCTGTACTAAGGAAAGATACTAAGTCTACATCAGTGTTTCTAAACTGGTGGGTCGCAAGACTGCAAAAACTGTTTTGAGTGTGTTGCGGAATGTACAGTCAAAGAAACAACATTAAATACCAAAAAACGTAATTCTAAATGTTTTTTCTGACTTTTTCTGAAGTCTTTTATTTTGAAAGAAGTGTGTTAAAGCTGTTGACACTTTGCCACCTTGGAATTAGGTTCTTTCTGCATTCTGAGCACTTTTGAGATATTGAGCTTCAAAGTTTTTGCCCTCTGTAGACTTCTGTAAATAGAACCCTTTTGTTTTCTAAAAAAGACCCAAAATGTACACAGCTTACAAATGAAACATTAAATAATGTAAACAAGTTGTCACAGAATCAGAATATGTGAATAACTTAATTTTTACAAAAATGTCAAATAAAACCTTATAATTCCAAGGTGGTGACTTTTGTCAGATACAGTTTAAAGGGATAGTTCACCCAAAAATGAAAATTCTGTCATTAATTACTCACCCTCATGTCATTCCAAACCCGTAAGACCTTTGTTCATCTTCAGAACACAATTAAGATATTTTTCATAAAATCTCAGAGCTTTCTGACCCTCCATAGAAAGCAAGTATCCTACCACGATATATAGATAAACTTAATATATATACACACTAAAAAAAAAGTAGGTCACAGCCTAATGACCATGGGAAAATGTGGGTCCCATGGCCAAACCAGTTGAGAACTGCTGGTCTACACCACTAAACCGCCATACATCTATGGGCCATTCTACAGAAACTGATTTGAAAAGTATTCAAATCTTAGATGTTTACTAAGATCCTCCTATTATCTATTGAAATTAGTACGCTTTATATCTATAGTATTAGTACGCTTTATATCTATCTATCTATCTATCTATCTATACACACACACACACACACACACACATATATATATACTCTTAGACGTAATTTAACATTTCAAGTTGAATAAACTTTTTTTGAGTTGACTAAACTTAACATTTTTAGGCAGCCAGGTTACAAATTATTTTAAGTTGACTCAACAAATTGTTTTTTACAGTGTAATTGTGACCTTATAATATTAATAACTAATAAACGTATAAAATATTTCAGTGCATCAAAACACAGTGCCATCAGTTTGGCAAAAAGAACACAGAACATTTTATGCTCATATTTACACAAGGAGCAGATGTACATTTCTTTTGTACCAACTAATATTTTGAAAATAGAACATCTTCATGAATTCCAAAGTTTAGCCTACGTCAGAACGGCTTTATGAACTATTTACACAAAAGTTAGTTCTGCTCATGTTTCATAAATGAGGCCCATAGAGTGAAAGTGTTTATTTACAGCTTGGCAAAATGCGGATTTGAACCAGCTTCGATCGCATCAAACAACAATTCTGTAAGTCTGACCTCTACTGCCTACACCACTAAGACCGTCCAAACAAATGCATCTTTCTTTTTTTTATCTTGAGTGTCAACCATGTATTGGTGGGCGGAGTTACTGTAAATAGCGTTTGCCAATAACCGTGCTATTTACACTTAACATAAAGACACTCCGAACAAATGCCCATTGGATAATCCGGGCCTGTTTACGTCACTACTGAAATAGTATAGGTTTCAGTCCATTGGCTGAGACTGATTTTAACTACACCCCTACATTTATGATCAGAAAATATTCATGTGTCCCTCTCTCTCATAGCTACATGGTGAGTATATAGGCCCCATCATTTTGAGGTAAATGTGTTCAAAAGGCTAAAAATTTGTGTGTAACTTTAAGGAACATCACTACTGAACACCTTTTTTTTCTGCAATTAAGCACACTTTTTGGGGAGTTATTCCATAACATTTAGTTTTAGCATGCAAATTCTGTAATGTGATGTCACATTATTATCACTACTGAAAATGTGCAGTCACTACCAACACATGAGATGTTTTGTCAAAAATAAATTATACTGAATTGTCAACTAAGATGTTATGATAGTTTTTGGTTCTACACTCTAAACCCGGTTAAGTTGAATTTACTTAAAAAACTTAAGGAAACTGGTTGCCCTAAAAAAATTAAGTAACGTTTACTGGAAAACTTGAAGTAATCATTACTTAAATATAAGAGTCATTTTAACAACAAAAAGATTGTATCAACAGGTAAAAGGTTCTTATAATGTTTATAAAAAGAAAAACAGTAAAATTGCAAATGATCATTAATCAGCACGAAAAATACGCAACCTAATGATTTAATTAGAATATAGCCACTTTCTAAAAGCAACCTATTTATTACTTTTCTTTTTTCTAAATCAAAGAACTCTGATCTCTGATTTCATGTTGCATTGCTGCAACAACAGAAAAAAAAACTGCAATAATATAAACAAAGTTCCAAATGCCCAACCAAAAGTAACACTATTCACTATAATGGTGAGTATTAAAAAAAAAAAAAAAAACTTTTCAGGAAAATCAACATTAATTTATGAAGTCAGCTTATGTGATGTTCTCTCAAATATTTCAGTTGTATTGAAAATTCAACATTCAAGATGACTTTGGGAAATGAGTGAATTCAAGTAGTGAAAGAAATATGTGAGTGAAAAGTCTACTAAAAATTGCCCCATCTCAAAAACTTTATTTTCTTCTTCTGTTGTCATGTTGCACATTAGCAACATATTAGTACACTGCTGCCTCTCACTGGTTTATTAATGTAATTGGTTTCTTTGTGGATACTTGGATATTTTAAGTAAACATCACTCAAAGCAAGTAAGTAAATTGTTTTATTTGCCTTGAAAGTAGCTGTAACTTAATAAAACCTAGTAAGTATAGTAACTAAGTAAAGATAACTAATTGTAACTAAGTAAGGTAAACTATTGGGTTTTACAGTGTATGTATATTCAAACCAATGAAACCTTAAGTTTGAAATGCGTATGATCAACTTTTTGCCTTTCACATAGAAAGTAGTCTTAATAGGTCAATATAACCCTTCTAATTAAAAGATGTATTACTGTGTTTCGGTACACTCTTAAAAATAACGGTGCTTCACGATGCCATAGAAGAACACTTTTTGTCAAAATAGTTCCATAAAGATCCATTAACATCTGAAGAACCTTTCCGTTTCACAAAAGGTTCTTCAAATTATAAAAAGGTTAAAAAGTGATGGTTCCTTAAAGAACCTTTCAATGAATGGCTCTTTGTGGAACCAAAAATGGTTCTTCTATGGCATCACTGTGAAGAACCTTTTAAATCACCTTTATTTTTAAGAGTGTAGTGACAAATTTGGGGAGAGGACAAATATTCCAAAAACTTTCTGAAAATACAATATGAAAATTAACTGACTATTTATTAGAAATGTGTACCTTGGATATTATACAACTTGCATCCATCCATTTTTTTTCAAGACGTTTGCAGCTCTGACTTTGGACCAATTCTATAGAACGGCCCACATACAGTACATATACACTAGAAAAGTGGGTCACAGCTTGATGACCGTAGGAAAATGTGAGTCCCATGGCCAAACCAGCTGAGAACTGTGTTTTTTAGAATGACATAGGGGTGTGCGATATTAAGATTTTTGATCGTGGACGATAAAAATGTTTCTACGATCTGCGTTTTGAGAAGTTTTGTACTATTCTATCAGTTCATGTTGTTTGAACATTATTGCGTGTTGGCAGTGTATGTACAAATCTACCTTATAATGATAAAAATCCATGCAGTTGTTATTAATTAATCTGTAAAAATAATATCCCCTTTTTTAAATCGAGCTGTTCTCAGATGCCTGTCGGTGTGCTGTCACACTGACAGAGGCCGCTCCCACGATTGTTGATTGACATGAGCGTTTTACCTCAGACCAGCTGTCACAGTCCAGTAACTTCCCTTGTTTTCGATGCCGAAGCAGGGATGTAAGTTAGACAAGAATATCTCCAATTGAGTGATTGAGGTGTTGTGTTGCTGGATGTAATAATGAACACAGTGGTCGTCATTTACTCCCGACATCTGAGCCGCTGAAGATGCAGTGGATTACATTTGTTTGGGAAGGGAATGCGCCTCCCGATCTACATAAATGCATCTATGTTCGTATTCATTATTCTGATCCAGGTTCACTTACAGCAGAAGTGAGTATAAGCATTTTTTTTATGAATCTTCGCGATCACCTTTCCTTATAACGTGGTAGTTAGGAAGTTTAGCGGCTAAATGCGGCTAAAGTAAACAAGCTCCTCATTCCACACAGAGAAGAGAGGGGTGGGGTGAGCAGAACTCATTTGCATTTAAAGGAACAACCCCTTAGAATGAGATTATTTTTGCAGAGCTCATTTTGACAAGGTAAAAAGGGTGTTGTTTTACAAAACCATTGAGAATTTTTAATCGAAGTATATTAGAGACTTTTCATTAAGACCCAAAAGAATCATAACAACTTGTGGAAAATGGGCATCCGATGACCCCTTCAAAGGGGCAGTACTACACATGCTGCTGCTTGTCGTCAAAAGGATAGTTCACCCAAAAATTATAATTCTGTCATTATTTACTCACTTACATGTTGTCCCAAACCTGTATTACTTTCTTTCCTGTGCTAAACACAAAATAAGATATTTTGAAGAAGGTGGATAACCAACCAGTAGCTGGTCCCCATTGAATTTAATAATAGAAATGATCAAATAGACTACGTTCAACAGAAAAAAGAAACTCATTCAGGCTTGAAACAACCTGGGAGTGAGTAAATGATGGTATTAAAATAATAAACACTATGCCAGAATTGACAGACAGATGACAGATTTTTTATTTTGGGGTGAACTATTCTTTTAATTGTTATTAAAACAAAACACAAAGAGTAAAATCACTCACTGCTCTTGACTGAAGAAATTTAATTGTAATGAGGACCCTGGGAAGCGTGTAAGATCCATAAGCGAGCTTTATTTGAACAGATCGTAGTCGACAGGCAGAGTCCGATACCAGCAAACAGATATATCCAGGGCAACACAATAACGTAATCCACAAAACAGGCAGAGTCCAAAAACCAGGGAGAGCAGTCCGAAAAGTAACAAATAAACAAGGAAAGGAACGATGGCAAAAACTAGACAGAACTAAGGAAAAACAAAAGCAAAACTATGATAATAAAACAAAACCGTGAAACTAAACAAGGCAAAGAAAACAGATAAACGCTTGGTAGAGTCCATATAACAAGGCAATACTTCGCAACTTCCTGTTTGAAAATGGCCTCCTTATATTGCCACCAAACAGGAAGTTACCAGTGAAGCAGCAGAGGGAGCAGCAACAGGCAGTCAATAGGTGAGGGCTCCCTCTGCTGGCGTGGCGTTACAGAATCCCCCCCCCTAGGAGCGACTCCTGGCGCTCAAGCAACAACAGTCCAGGAGGGTGGGGGAACAGAGGCAAAACAGGGGGTGGGACGGGGGGCCAGGTCCGTGCAGAGGAGGTGGGCCTGGATCGTGGAGCAGGGACAGACAGTGAAGCACTGGAGGACCTGGACCATGGAGCAGTGGCAGACAGTGAAGCACTGGAGGACCTGGGCCATGGAGCTGTGGCAGACAGTGGAACCTTGGAGGACCAGGGCCGTGGAGCTGTGGCAGACAGTGGAACCCTGGAGGACCTGGGCCGTGGAGCTGTGGCAGACAGTGGAACCTTGGAGGACCTGGACCGTGGAGCTGTGGCAGACAGTGGAACACTGGAGGTCCTGGGCCGTGGAACAATAGCAGACAGTGGAACCACACCACTGGAGGGCCTGGGCCGTGGAGCAGTAGCAGACCGTGAAGTACTGGAGGGCCTGGGCCGTGGAGCAATGGCAGAGTAGGGAACCATGGTGGGGCAGGCAGAGCAGGTAGAGCTGGGAGCCATGGCGAGGCAGGCAGAGCAGACAGAACAGGGAGCCTTAGCGAGGCAGGCAGAGCAGGCAGAGCAAACAGGAGCAGAGATATCCACAGTGGGACTAATGACATGCATAGCAGAGCGGTGTGTACTTGAATGATTTCTTTGGCCTTCTTGATTGTGACATGGCAGGTAGAGAGTTCATCGTGGGACGCCGCCCCCATAGGAGGATCTACAGCTTGCGCTGACACCTCTGGGGGCATGGGCGCAGATGCTTGGGCAGGTGTGGCAGGGAAGTTATAAATGGCCTTCCTGGCCGTGACAGAACAGGCAGAGAGTCCTCGGGGAAACGCCGCCCCTTTAGGAGATTCTGCAGCCGGAGCTGCCACTTCTGGGGGCATTGGTGCAGACTCATAGTCAGAGGAGGCCTCAGACGTAGATTCGTGGACAGGCGCAGCCTCTGGCGTAGACTCGTGGACAGGCGAGGCCTCTGGAGCAGACTCGTGGACAGGCGAGGCCTCTGGAGCAGACTCGTGGACAGGCGAGGCCTCTGGAGCAGACTCGTGGACAGGCGAGGCCTCTGGAGCACAGTGTGCAGCCCACACACTGAAAATGGCTATGGCCATTACAGGCAGCACAGTAGCTAGTGGGATGTCTGTTGACCTTGTGGGTGCTGATGCTGTGGGCTCTGCGTGGCTTGGGAGCGTGGGCTCTGCGTGGCTTGGGAGCGTGGGCTCTGCGTGGTCAGCTGATACGTGAGGTGGCTTGAGAAGGTCAGAGGGGACCTGGTGAGATTCTGGTAGAACAACAGTTTTTTGACTTGACTCACGGAGGCCTGCCGTGGCCGGACTTGACTCAGGGAGGCCTGCCGTGGCCGGACTTGACTCAGGGAGGCCTGCCGTGGCCGGACTTGACTCAGGGAGGCCTGCCGTGGCCGGACTTGACTCAGGAGCAACAGCAGCAACCTGACTTGGCTCATGAAGAACAACCGTGGCTTGACTTGGCTCATGGATGACAGCAGCAACTTGACTTGGTTCATGGAGATCAACTGTGGCGTGGCTTGGTTCAGGGAGATCAGCTGTGGCTTGACTTGGTTCGGGAATAACAGCAGCAACTTGACTTGGCTCACGAAGATCAACTGTGACTTTGCTTGACTTGAGGGCTACAGCTATAACTTTACTTGACACAGGAGCAATAGCTGTAACTTGATTGGACTTAAGAAGAGCAGCTCTGACCTGACTTGACACAGGAAACACAGCTTTAACGTGACTTGACGCTGGAACAACAGCCGTGACCTGACTGGACTCGGAAACTTGACTTGACTCAGGAAACGCAGCTGTAACTTGACTTGACTTGGAAACTTGACTTGACTCGGGAAACACAGCTGCAACATGACTTGACTCAGGAACAATAT